>JAVLUE010000457.1:0-235797 GCA_034190945.1 Octodonta nipae
TTATCCGCAACGTATATTAAGTTATTTGTTATTTAAATCTATTAGAAAACAAACCGTGAATCAAGTCGAAGATCTGTTATATGCTCTTACAACGTTAAATGGCTTATATGTTGATTTACATAATAGTAGGATAGTTTAAACCATTTACTGAACTCCCTATGAGTTTTTCGTGGTGTTCCTTCAAACATTACCCGCTATTCTTCCAAACATCGCCCCACTTTAATGTAGGTAGTGAAGAAAACATAGCAATATAAAGCATTTTTATTCATTACTCATCCACATTATTGTATAAAGGTAACATTGTGTGCAGTTAACAGAAGTTGTTATAATGATGACGACAATTAATTAATTAATTAATTGCTGAGAAACATATTTTTGACATAAGATTTTGCTGTTGCAACTAGGGTTGCATGATCTGGCAAGATATTTCTGCAGTTTTTGTATTAGTAAGTTTATTAAGTTTGCGATTGATATAGAATATCCTCCTTCCTCGACAATTTTTAATATTCTCTAGAATAATTTTCAAGCGACAGTGTGAGGTATCGTTATTTCTGTTGTTAATTGTCCCCTTTCATTTTTGTATACATCTTCCTCTTGTATGTGTAGCATTCTTTTTTTGAAGATTTAGTATTGATATTGGTTTATGTTTTGATTTCGAGTCATTGGTGTTCGATGGTTTAGTTGTTTTTATCATCTTTGTAAACTCAAAATGAATATCTTCTCCATTTTGCTGGTTTTTGCCCTTTTGTATTTTCTATCGGTTTCCCAGATCCAAACACACTAGTTTCTATAATATTAGGAGCTGTTCTAAAAAGAACTAAGACTTCCGAGGTACCTGGCTTTTGGGACGCCAGATGGACACCAATGGAAATTGATGATTATATAGATCAATTGTGGTGGTTAAGACTACTGGCTATTGATGAACATTAATTTGGACGATGGGGTCGCTAATTATATTCTCGTTTGAGATTATGTTATGCAGTCTTTATAAATTCTCCTTTATACCAGTGCTCTTCCTTGTCAATGTCCCTGGTCCGGTTCCAGTTGAGCTTATGGTGTTCGGTCCATGCATGATTAGCTAAAATTGACTTAGTATGGCCCTTTGAGTAGCTATGCGGTGCTCCTTAACTCTGGTCTACAGTGGTCGCGTTGTCTCCTCAAAGAAGAGATTGCCAGATACACAGGATACTATCCGGCTTTGTTTTTGTAGTCAAGCTCCTCAAGGTGTTGCTGCTCTTGAAAATCAACTTGATTCCATATCTACGTCCAAGTGTTAGAGAAGCCTTAAATGTATGGTAATAATTGAGTTGCTATCGTGGTTGCCTATTCCTGCCTAGGTGGTTTATTCTTCAAACGCCTTGTTAATGATAGTTTCGGGATATTCATTCGTCGAAAGGTCTTCTGTAAGTTTCACGTGGTCTTCTTTGAGGACCTCTGGTGTGCTCCAGATATTTTTGGCATTATGGATTAGTGTTTTGATGATGCCAGTTTTCGTTTCTGATGGGTGGTTAGAATTGTAGTGTATTTAAGATCATTGAATGGTAGGCACTCACTCTCTTCCCTCTCCATCGTGAATCTAATGGATGATTGGGATCGATTTAGGGTTTCGAGGACTGCCTGTAGTTCTCTCTCTCTCCTTGTTGACAGATAATGAATATGTCGTCGACATACCTCAACTAGAGCTTAGGTTGCTCCTCGTACTTCTTCAGTGTAGTTCAGTGTAGATATTGGCAAAGGTTGGCGTGAACGGGGAGCACATAGGGAAAGTGGCAGTTCTTGAAGAAGCATTGTAAGTAAGATAAAATTTATTGGCAGCACCGTCCTCTGTAACAAGGGTTCGTCCTCATTTAGATTCTTTCTCACTATATCGAGAGATTCTTCTAATGATACGTTCGAGAAGAGGTTTTCAACGTCGAAACTTACTAAGCGATGTTCTGGTCCAAGTTGTATGGATTCGATAATTTTGACAAAATGCTTTAAATCCTTGACTTTTGTCCTCCAAAGGTTGGATAATTTATAGGAGTTTTGATAATTCGGCTGTTGTTGAGTTACGCGAGGTTGTAATCGGTACTCCAGCCTTGTGTATCTTGGCATTCCATAAAGATGTGGTGGATTGCTGTGATGTGTCGTTCGTCCTAGTCTAGGGTGGAATGTATTCAGCATGATCTCTGAGAGTATTGTAAGTTTTTATATTATTTTGAAAGTTGTATCAGTTGGTATGTTTTCATGAAGAGTGCGTTGTCAATTTTCCGGTTGGATTAGTTCTGTCCATCAAAATGGCAGCATGTCCCCTACCAGCTGGTAGAATTATCATGGATTTGTCGTCCTTAAGTGTTTTTATGATCCTACCTTCGGATTCGTTTATGTTTTGTTTGATGTGTTGTTTTCTCAATTGCGGTTGTGACTTTTCTTTGAAATTCCTCCAGTTGCGGTGTCTTTTTGCTGCTTATTGCTGACTTCACTGAATATATTTATAATATATATATAATTACAATAGAGCATATATATAAATAAAATTTATAGCAACGGCATACATAATCTCGAACGACAAATAATTAGCAAGCCCAGTATTCAAAATAATAACATTTTGAAGACCTCTTTTTCAGATACTGCCACTACGCATCATCGACAACCAACCGCCACGTACGGCGGTATTGATTGGATCAGATAGGGGATTAAGGGACAATATGAGCGTGACAAGCGACGCATGACCAGTTAAGGGTATAAACACCAGGGATAATCTGAGTTTCCTATCATTCACCTGATGACGATAACACATTCAAACGTTATGAGATCAACCATTTCAAGACATTACTACTACTACCAATTAACATTAACGTTAAACTTAAATTGGAATTCGAATTTACAATGGGAGTTGCATTGTGAACTACTGAGTTGTTATCGTTGTATTATAATGTTTTCATTGTTTGGAATTCGGTGTAATCCGACTCCGCGTTAATCTGTACAATATATTTTGTTATAATTCACAGCCAATATTAGAAATATTTATGTGAAAATATTCGTCTCCCGTGGCGTTTGCTGATGAGGGTAATTGAAATTATAATTAACACCTTGTGAAATATAATTTAAATCTTTATGAAGACTACATCTAAGAATACAAATTTAAAGTCATACCGATTTATAAATAGCATAAACATCCAACGACTTAAGATATTTAAATCTGCGAAGAGAAATTACGTTGTTATGTTTAATTATATTCCACAATTTCAACTGAAAATGGCAACTTGTGACCTTTGTCGTTTCTGACGGAATCCGCTCTTAAGGCCATCTTTGTTTGGCCACCAGGCAAAAGCACTATGGCACCGTTGCTTAGAAAAATGGTAATATAGCACACCCACTGTTTTGTAGACTACAATGCACATTGAATAGATGGTAAGAATGTAGGTAGTGCAAGGAGAAAATAATGTTGCGATCTTCCTGAAGTTTAAGGTTGCAATTAAATGAAGAAGGGTGCACGTTACTTAGACAGTCAGTAGCGTCACAATTGTTTATTTAGTGATTAACAAAGTAATTGCCATTAGATTCAGTACATTTAGGCTTGAAGAAAACTATAGAATTGTGAAGATACAAAGTCATTGATTGCAGATTTTTACATTGCATTGGCAATCGAGATATTTTTCTTTCTGAAGTCCGATGTATTTAGTATTTTGACTGATAGAAGTTCTCTGCATAATTTATAGAAGCTATAAGGGGTTAAACCGATTGCATGTCATTAGACAATCCATTTTGTTAAAGACAGTTTGATTTATTTAAAATTATAGTAATAATGAACGATTCATGTTGATAGTAAATTTAGGTAAATATGTCTAAAGTAATTGTTGATTAGTTTCCTAAGTGGTTTGCTCTAGGGCATTAAAACTCCAAACAAAATATAATTTTGGTGTACCGTCTGGTCCTACGCTATGACTTTTCATTCAGCTCTACTTACGAATTTCAAAAAGTACGTTTTTAGTTGATCGGGTAATCCACTAAAAGTTTATAAATAAAGATCTCCTTAACGGTTTCTTTAGCTCATCGCTTAATATTTTTATACTGCGACATCTGCAAAATATTTCATGATTTAATAACTGTTTATAGGTAATATCTGAATGATTGTTCATTATTCCGGCTGTCCTGTTTTCCGTACTCACTTCCTTTATTTAACAGGAAAAAAATTAAAAATTGGAAATGGGAACAAAGTGTTGTCTTTTACGAAATTCATGTCTCACAGATGTTCTGTTTATATGTCAGTGTATTGTAGATTGTATATACGTATCTGTTTCCTTTCATCCCCAAACCTTGGATCGCTATCAATTACTTCATGGTTTATTTGGGCGGAAAATAAGCTCATCTTGATATAATGGTACATAAGATCAAATAATACCACGTATATACATATTGCAATGTAATTTTTAAAACTTGTCTTCACTTTCACATTCTAGAAACTTTATTCACACATAAAAAATCAACAGCTCATTTCGATAAAAAATTTACATCGGAATATCAATACCACTATGCTTTATATGGAATTTTCCATTTTTACTGGATGTGTATTACATTTGTTCGCCGAGCGTCGAGATAAATAGTTTTTGTCCCATTCGAAGATTCCAGTTCTTTTTTTATATTCACTGATGTTGTGTCTTAGTCTGAATGAATAAGTTTTACGTTGCTTTAGTCAGGATGGCATAGATAAATTTTTAACAATATAAATATTTCACAAACCTACAAACACTAACAGATATTTCAATTTTAATTGTGGCACTTGGTAAATTGGTTATATGAGAAAAAACATATCTTTATGAATGCAATTGACAACGATAAATACTATCAAAGAGCATCTAACATAAAATCAATCAATATCCGAAGGTATATATAAATACAGCAATAACTAAAACCAAGTATAAACAACAAACAAAACTATGTGTGTGTTCAACTCCATATATTACTGGTTTATCCGAAAAAATTAAACGTTTAGCACTACTGTTCACGAAGCGTCGCTTCATACGCACGCTGTACGATTGCTTGCATCTTGAATATCAAATAAACTGAACTGTGTCCAGGAAGCGGCAAAGTCGCATTTTCGTAATTGTGCAATCGTCAAGCAAATCTAAAATCCTTCATTGCATACTTATCTACTACTTCATCAAACTTGATTGTTGCTTGGCACCGACTTCAAAAATGTACTAGATTGGTAGGCAATTAATTTGTACAGAATGAGCACCTTTTATTGTTTACATTGTTTACTCCTGGGTAGGTACCTAACAACACTGAATCTGTTATTTATTTGCTAGAGTTATATTTTGTTATAATTATTTTTAGCTTTTTAGTTATAGGTGGAAGTCGGTTATAAATATATTTTAAATATTTTATTTTCAAATTTTTAGTTTTTTTCAACTCAGGTAGTTTTCATTTTTATTTTTTATTTTGTATGTATAACCTTAATAGACAGGACCAGGTAACATCGAAAGCCTCAACATTACACAATGATACATTTTCATTTAAATTGAGAGATAAATGTTTACGAACAAAATGTACTAGTACGCGTTGACTTAATAAGCCCAAAATATATTTATGCCTTATGGACCACGCCATGTAACTGTTTTTCAACTTTTTTTTGACAACTCTTTATAACTCCGCCCTATGTACCAACCATCATGTACATACAACTGGCCACGGACAAGCATAAATTTGTTAGCTGCCTTCTCTAAACTATAGGACGGAGTAGAATCCATCCCATATTTATGGAGTCAAATCCGTCCTATATTTCAACCATAGTATATAACTCCTTGTGGGCTACCCCATAAATTATTTCATTTTTAACATTTTATATTATCGCCCTGTGTAACATTAATTCCTCTCCACACTTGCAACCTCTTATGGGCTATAAAAGAAACAATTTTTTAATTACACTGCATAAATATAATTCAACTCCAGCATATATTTCAACCATCCTGTATATGATTTGTTTATGTCCACATCAAATAAGTTTTTTTATCACCCTATATAATTTTAATTCTACATTTTTTCCCACATCTTTATACCACCAAACATCCACTGCACCCTATATTCCAACCATCCTGTATATACGGCTGCCTATGGACCACTATCATTCTACTCCGTCCTATATTTCAATTATCATATAAATGCAACTCCTTATATCACTTTACTTTGTGATTTTGTTTGCTATAACTAAACACCCTGTGTATAAACGCACCAAATAGCAGTTTAAAGTTTGAGAATTTGTATTTAAATAGGTATTTGCCTGGTATACAAACAAAACGAGCTTGGTTCTCATTAAGGAGCCGAAAATACTATGATTTACTACTTATATGCTTGAGATGTAAATAGAAAATGTTCAAATTCGTGATTAAAACTTCCAGTGCCTAAAATTACCGCACTATTACATTGGAATTAAAATATTTATGAGGGAATATCCGTTATGTCATTTCGATGAAATTTTTGATAAGAATTTTGGAATTTTCGGCGATTTTCTGCAAAACTGCAAGTTGCACGTCGCAGAAAAGTATATGAGATCACCTAGGGATCTTCCTTAATAGATTAAACGTTAAAAAACTTTAGACATCCATAAGGAGTTATCGAAAAATTGACTAAAATATTAGGATATTGGTCGATTTCATGCACGCATGTGTTCATTCACAAATTTTATCACTTTGCCAATAGAATTCTTTTCCAAAATTTGAAGTTTCACCAATCCGGATATATACTCTATTAAACAAGACCATATTCATTCAAAACGATACACCACAGGAGAAGAAATCAGGTAACATACATACAAAAAAAGTAACAAAAAAATACGCGACGAATTGATAACCTCATCCTTTTGGAAGTCGGTTCAAAATACGACTTTCGTCATAACCAGCATGCATGCAACCTACAAATAACGCTACATAGACAGTAAGCCTTAGGGAATAAAGAAAAACCGGTTTTTGCAATAAATATTACATTGTGATCTGTTTTTAGACATATCAACCCTTATATGCAACCTACAATTGTTAGAATTGCCTGTATGGTGTACCTCTAGAAGAAATCAAACTAATCGAAGCATTTATCAAGCAGCACTGTTAGTAGAATGGAACCACACCAAGATCTTAATCAAAGACTAAAATTTAAAAAAGGTAAACCTGAAGGATGGTGATTAATAATATGGAGCACCATTTTCAGAGATACATACATCATCCACGGAAACAATTGACAGACGAGCATAATAGCTGAAACCTCAGAAACAAATAATCGAATAGTCTGATAAACTCTCACTGTCAAATTTATTTGACACAATTATAAATTGAGCATGACTGCAAATATCCAGGAAATGATGCATATTACATTCAGTGATTGATAATGACTCCATACTTGGGGTTGAAACGTTTTGACAACAGTTATGTACAGGTCATATACTGCAGGGATCTCTTTCTCTCAAAACATCTGCAAGGAAGATAATTTTACAATCGTCCTTCTGACACTATGTTTTCAATACAAATTTCAGTTTCAGTTACGGAAACGAAGTGAGAAGAGTACAATGAATAGAGAGAATAACTATTTATAATCTCTACAAAATACCTTCATACGCCTATGAATTCAATACTAACACACAAACCAATCCTATGCTTGCTTAGAGGTTATGTACCATCTTAGCAAGGCGTGGTACAATCATTAAGCTGTTAGAACTTCTTCTAAATTGACCATTGCATAATTTTTAAGAATGGGAAAACGGTTATGTAAGAAATGTCGAAATCGATCCGCACCAACAGAGAAGATCGGTTTTGTCTGTTATCATAGTGATGGTTTTCGATTGATGTTTGAATTAATGATATTAAAATGATTTCGGATAACCGAAACTGGCTTTCACTACTATTTGAAAAAAAAAAATAGTCGTTTTCGTTGTTTCAGTAGAGGATGTCACGAGGTCAATGCGGGCCTACTCTTGGTAAGTGGGTTTGTGCTATGTAGTCGACACGAACTTTGTCGAATTTATATGCTTTGCTAATTAGTCGGTTGGTAATGTCTGTCTGATTTCTGTTAGTTTAATTAAGTTATTATTGTTTCTGTATGTATAAATACTTTAGTATTGTTAAACTAGTGCAAGATGTCCTATTGGTTAATTATAAAAGACATATTTGTGTTATTATCAGTTGATTGTTCATTTGATTTGAGAACATATTAGCAAAGTTTTAAACATGCTAAATTTAAAAAAAAGTTAATAACCATTTTGCTTGTTTATTAAGTATTTGAAAATTGTAAATGAAGAATAAAATTCAGTAAGGCAATTTCGAAAAATTGTCCGGATAACTGTTTGTCTGTACAGAATGTCTTCCCCACAGATACTCTGAGTGAAAGAGATGTTTAGCATCTGATCAACCAGTATTCCTTTGCCGTCATAAATACTGGTTTGTATATTGTGTAACAGTTATCTGTGTTTGGAGACGTTGCTTTGCTATTCTAACAAAAAGACGATACGCTAAGGATCAACCGTCAAAATAACTCAATTTTTTTTTGTCAAAAAATAAACCTACTAGCAACAATACACAGCGATTGACAACGACTCCATAGTTGGAGTTGAAACGTCTCCAAACACAGATAAGTATAAGACATCTCTTTGTCTCAGAATATGTGTGGGAAAGAATTTCTGTACAGACAACCGGTAATTCTAGCAATTTTTCGAAATACTCTGTTCTTCACTGATAATTTTCAAATATTTATCTGAAGCATTAAAAAACCTGAGGAGAGACATCCCAAATGAACAGGCAAAATAATCAAAGACCTCCTCAAAAATTGCATACGAATGCGGTATGGGTCAAAGTTAATAATACCAGGTTCACTTGAATATTAGTAAAGTGCTATTTATTTTATAATATAATGTTTATTGTCAAAGGTTGATTAGGAAATTCAACACACTCTAAGAATTTTTTACTAAGTCTAGTTACACATTTATCATGAAAAACGTTAACATTTTTTTTCTGAAAGACAGTTGTGCATCTCTGGTTAGTATTTTTTTTGGGGAATAATACCACAATTGCTGTCTGTATATTTCAAAAATTTCGAACGTTTTAATGGAAATAAAAACTTAATACAACTTAACAAGAACACTAAGAATTTAAAGGGTTTGCAATAACAAATTAATTAGTTCAGAATTTAACATTAAATGTTTGATAATAAAACTGATGTAACAAAAAGAATTAACTGGTAATTTGATATATACAGGGTAGCACTAAGGAATTCTAAAGATGCTGTAAAATAATAAAGTTTCTTTCATATTGGAAGAATTTGGTTTTTCAATAATTCCATTTTGTAACATGGAGTCGATGTTTTCCTAGACTGCTTGTTGTTGCCTCAATGATAGTCGGCTAGGTGGTAATCGTATGGGTTGAGTCTTCATGATATCTATTCTGTGCTGGATGATGTACAACCCGTAGTACCATCCTGATTATTTTACCAGTTATTTACTATAAATTGCTTGGTCTTCTGCTGTGTCCACGTGTAAGGTGTGTCGATTGGTCGCCAAACTGTTTTAGAAACATTTTATACGGACCTGTATACTTTGCCGATGTTTGGTAATCTTTTTCACAATTGATGAAGGTGTCATTTGGCGCGAAACAAGCTATTTTTTGACGATTGGTATTTTGGATGTCGTTGTTGGACATATTCAGGACTCAAATTGATATGTCTCCTTCTGTTTTAACTATAGCTTTTCCAACCAAGTAGTCATCAGGTTAATGTACGGCTCCACCATTTTAAATCAGTGTCCAGGATTTCCTTCTAGCTGCCCATGAATAATTCGTTCCGTTCGACCGTGAATTCTGGTTGAGGATATCGCTACAATTTTTATGGAAGTTGAGCTGTTGTCGGACCGTGTTAATATAAATTTCTTATTTAGAATTGAAAGAAAATCCTATCTCAGGTCGAACATGTTGGCTAATTAGGTCCATTATAAGTACAATATCGCCCTCAATTTCGGTTCCTAATCTCTTATGCCGGATGCGGTTGTCCATTATCAGACAACGACATCTGTCTCACCCTATATTGATATGGACTCGCCTCGGACTGTTCTTAGCTAGATGTTGTTGGACGGCTTTCTGATGACCTCAAAACTCTGAACATGGGTATGGACACAGCGGCGCTGGTGTCAATTGTGATGGTGATTGCGCAGCCGTAATCCGCATTCGTGCCCTTATGCTCACTGGTTGACTGTTCCTCAAGGTCGTATACTTGGGTTGGGCCACTTCGTCTGAAGATCGTTTAAGTAGCCTTACTCTGTACTCACTTTGAAAGTGTCTTCCACAAGGGTAAAATTTTCCTTCTGGTGTCAGTTATATGGGATCGTTCCAGTAGAATGTTTATTCCGATCAACACTGCTTCAAGGCATGGTACTATTTCCTCTTGTGGGAATGAAATTGCTCGCACTTGGCTCGGCCATGTTTATGACGGACTCTACCTTCAAAGCCCGAGTCAAAATTTAATTTCTCTTCTTGCAGCCGCTAAGTCTTATATTTATTTGCAGTTCCACATTTCTAATACCGTTTATAAAACTTTATGTGGCCAATTGATCTTTAGTCTCCCCTGGTAGGTACTAAGCAACCAAACGACTAATTTCGAATCCATGTAGTCTTTCTCCAGATTTTTGTGTTCTCCCACTCAGTTGCATCTGGTATATTTGGCTATATGATATGTTGTCGTATCTTTTATCTCGGATTGCAATCATCTTGTCGATATTACCTTGTTCATCTACAACAATGCTTTGGCTGAGTTCTAATGCTAGACCTCTTAAAGAAGCCACTGCTTCAAATTGCCGTTTGTACATTGACCAAGATAAACTACTATCAAACTCTGGTGGTTTCCTAAAGGAGTAATTACTTTGAGTACCACTTTGTATGGTGTTTTGAATAGAGCTGATTTCAATTTACCTGGCCTTGGAAGGAACCGATGTCGCCTACTTTGGTTTCAAGAGTATCCAGAGTATTTAGTAGGACCATTATGTCATCGTATATCTATTTCTGATTTCATAATTATTATTTCTGGCTACTTGCTTCGTTACATTGCATTACTAACTGCATTAGAGTTGTAATTGTTTATTTTGTCTCTTTGAATCATCTTTCCTAGTTTTTCTACTACCTACTCTAAGTCATATTGTATTTTTCCTTTAAATTTTTAAATTCATCTCAATAAAGCGTTTTGTAGAATTTGAATAGAACCCACTAAGTGTATCTATCCTGTACACTAATCTGATCTATATAATTCGTGAACCATTCTTATCTTCTGTCTCAGCTGTTTTAATAAGTTTAGTTGTATAACTTTCTTGGCGTGTGTGACATGGTTTTCATACTGCACACTTGTAAAACACCACGGTGGCACAAGTATAAAATTATTCATCTTCCCTAATGAATAAACAGTAAATATTTGATAAAATATTTTATGAGTGTAATATGTCATTTCGTGAAATTTGTTATGTTTTTTATATAAGGTGTTTGTTAAAACAAAGGCATAAATAACAAGAATGGCGGTAATTTATTTATAGCAGAAATGACAGAAATTCTAATAGTGGCTGAATAAATAAGGAAAATTGTGAACAATTTAAGTTAAAATTATAGTAACTTCAAAGTTATTCAGCAATAAAATTTTTAATATCAAATTAGGAAATAAAGCATGACATCTAAACGGCTTTCCTAGATCGTAAGATTGAGAGTTTTCATGAAAATGGAAGTAAAAACAGTTATTAAGAAGGTGATTACGTACATTTTTCAATAACGTAAACTTTAAAGTAATGTCATATAAATTTTCTACACATTTCTCTAAATTTATGTGTCAAGATATGCCATGAAATAATATTGATGACAGACTATGTTTGTAACTGTTTTCGTTTTGATTTATTTGAAGTCGGTTCTGTTTTAAAAATAAATTATAATTTACAATTGTACTTCCGACGAAGCCACCGTTTTATGCGACATAATGTTCACAACTTTAATAGATAATTAAAAATTATAAATTATAATTATTAAATTAGTTGTTCGAAACGACCGAAACAAATTCCAATGTTTCTCCATCGATTAGGAAATCTTTTATATGAAATTTCATGATACTCGTAATTTGTAAGGAGTGAACATAATATCAAAATACACAATTTCTTAAATTTATTGGAATGTTCATTCAACGAAGGTAAATTGTTGAAGTAAGAAAATTACAAATTTTCTAATTTTTTTCAAAAATATTGAAGTACTCACTATATTATGTCTTTAAGTAAATTAAGAAGTGTGTTCTTTTAAAAATATGATACATGAAAGTGCAACAATTCTGAATAATTAACCCAATTGGGTTTAGCGGGAAGGAATTTCGTACCTATAAAAGTTTGCCTAGAACGACGACTGAAATGTTTTCAATAAATTTATTTGGAAAATATTTTCCAGGTTATATATTATTTTAACATTTAATTTGAAGATTTATTATAGTTCGCCTAACGAATTTTGCCTCATTGTATATTTTTTTTCTCCACATTCTTGAGAGGTTTATCCTATTTGTTTTCACAATGACTAGATACATTCAGGTGACGAACCAGTTTTTGAACGAATCTTGAGCTAACAAGTTCAATATTGCTTCATCTACTTTAAGAAGGTGCTACTTCATTGAAGCCATACTATGTATGTAATACATACACGTCTTTGTTAATATACTCACTGACAAAGAAATCGCAATACCCAGAAGGAGATGTTTAAATTTAATATTGTTTTGGTAAAACGTAGATTGTATAGTAAGGAGTAAATCTTTACAATTTGGTGAATATTTTTCAAGCAAACTTTATTTTATCAATTAATATTGTAGTCGTTTTTTGCATTTTTTATTATTTCCCAAAAAATGTTTGATGGCATCCAAAATCGACGTTAAATAATGTTAAAAAACCTAGAGTACGTGTACGCCGAAGGTATCACCAGCTATCTAAATTTAAAAGAGGTCGAATTATTCATTTACGGGAGAGAAATGTGACTACTCTTATGAGATGTTGTCAAGCATGGTTTGATAATAGACAAAATCGGAGAAGAGTAGGCACCTGACGTCGACAAATGAAGTTCAAGATTAACCTCTAAGACTTATGGCCTATAGAGACCGATTTTCGACAAGTCGAAATTTGGCTGATGAGTGGACAACAAGGCCATTTTGTAAGTGTCGGAATGGTTTACCGCTTTTCTTTTGGACTGAAGCATTGTCGACCCGATCTTGTGCTACCTCTGACTGCTGAGCATCGATGGCAACGACTGCAGTAGTGCAGAGAACGACAACATGGGAATGTGGAATGACATCAGGTCGCCGTCTCTGATGAATCTTGATTCTGCCTAACCTCAATTTGATGTTGAGCGACATGTACACCGAACAGTAAGCGTTATGATATGGCGTACTACTGCACATGGAAGTAGATCACCTTTAGCCTATGTCCCTGGCTACATGACATCGCAACTTTATCTCCAGGAAGTAGTGGAGCCCTTCCCTTACCTAAATCGGCTCATCGATCTCATATTTCAACAAGATAATGCTAGGCCTTATGTTGCTCGGGTTAGTTTTAACTTTTTTTGAAGAGACTCATGTGAATCTGTTGCCACGGCCGCCAAGATCCCGCGATATTTCGCCAATAGAACATGTTTGGCAAATGACGGGTAGATGGCTCGGAAATTTACACCAGCCCCCACGGATTTTGGAGGTTTTAAGGCATGAAATACAGGTAGCTTGGGGTAGTATTCACAAGAAAAAATAGACATATTGAAACAATGCCAAAACGTGTTGGGAAGTGTATAGGTAACCGCGGTTAACTAACAATTACTAACAAACTTAATATTAAAAAAAAATAAACTCCTTGGTATGTTTTATTTAAATTTTAAACATTTAGTCCTTACTAAAGTGTTTTACCTAAACAATATAGCATTTAAGTAGACATACTTTGTATTAACAAAGACTTTAGGGATTCTTCTGTTGAAAAAAATTTGTTATAAATTCTTCGGGTGGTAAGGTCAAACACCTAAATATTTAATTAACTGACTAAGAACGAAAGCTTTTCCAAAATTGTAAGGTCTGTTGAAGAAATAGGTATATAGGACTACGTTCAGCTTCGTATTAGTTGTAACAGTTCTCAAAGGGTTGCCGCTTGTGAAAATGGTCTTTATGTTATATCGGCACCCATTTGGCTTAATTTTATCTAACAAAGTATAGTAGTACTTTTTTTCGGTCTTGTTTGATCGTCGTTTCCTAAATGGTTCTTCCTTTAAGGCCTTTGTAGTGTGCAGACATTTGTTGCTTCTTTGAATAGAGTTTTCATGCTTAGGGGTTGTTGGAGATTTTATTAAAATAAAATTCTATGAAGCTGGGCTTCCTGCAAATTGTTGTCTGGATTTCTGTCCTAGGTACATATTACAGCAAACTGCTAATTTTAGTTGATTAAAACTCAACCACGACCCGAAAGTGTCGTTATCGTTTTAGGGAACTTTCACAGTGTATTGACTGAAGCAAATAAAATTGATTTCTGGGTTTGCTTAGTGATGAAGTTTTATTATTTCACAATATATATTCCTATATTTCATATCGGAAAACTAGTTGACCAATTCATAGACTCAACCTTCAATCTCAGTTAGAGTTATAGCTTTCCTGTAAGCAGGCAACTAGTTTTCCGGTCAATTTCCACAAGTTGTACTTTCTACTGTGTGATATATATATTATTCAATCTACCTGTTTTTTCTTCAGAAACTATTGTGAGGAGAGAAAACCCAAACAACCATTCAAGATAGCATTTTCCTGAATCAATCATTCAGAAACTATTTAATATTGGGCACTAATTAACTTAAAGAACATTTCCGGATATTTCTCAATTATTTAAATAAAAATAAAATTTGTCTATAGTAAACAGCCTTTAGGTCATTAGATGAATATATATATATATATATATATATATATATATATATGAAGCAATGTGCTGAAGGTTAATATTGAACGTTGCCTAAATTAGTGTTTATCCTATATTGAAAGTCTTCCTCGCAGAAGCTGTGAATATAAGAAATGTCAACTTTTTGATTGATGATTTTAATGTTGTGGACCACGAAACATTCTACCTGGGCTAAGGGAAGAAACGTGAGAGTGGCTAAAAATGTGTTCCAAGCATCAGGGCGCCTCATGCTTCTGAACTAAAACGGGAGCAAAACAAAATAAACGGTGGTATGCAGAAAACAAAACCATGAAAGAAAAAATTTGAAGATATGTGATAGATATAGAAATAAGGAGAAGCAGTTATATCCGTGCCTAAGGTAATATAGAGTGAATGAAATGCTCGAGTTGAGGCCGAGTTGAATACATATTTCACGTCTGGCTATATGTCAAATAAGAGCATTGCAATTGGATTAGGAACTGATAGTTGGACAGTGATATTTATTTTGAGATAACTGCCAGGTTACTGTTTCGAAAACGACAGAAATACGTGTAGCTAGCATAGTGATAATACCTAAAGATAGAGTACGACAAGTATGGGCGCTTGTACATGTGAAATCGTAACGCTGGATACGAGAGAAAAGAAACAGCGTGGACGTATCTGCCATTAGTCTCTTCGAGCTGTAATTCATTTGTACGAAAGACAATTTATATGGTATGTATTGTTTCTGGTCGGGAACCTTCATCAGTAGCGCTTCCCACGATAGAGCACGAACACTTATTTATGTATTTGATACATAACAGTAAATTTGTAGACGCGAGATATAAGACCGATATCTAGGATTTTCGATTAAATTTTCAGGTTGCTTCACCTGTCAGAGACGCAAGACAATATATACGGCTCCAGATTCGGAACCTCTGTGTGTTACTCGAAGTTTCCTTGAACTTCCATCGTCTTGAAGTGGTTGATCTCACAACGTTTCTATAGCTGTGTATCTGCTATCGTCATCAGGTGAATGATAGGAAATTCAGAGTATCGGTCGCATTTATATTATACTTATCTGGTCCAATAAGCGTCGTCGTACATGGAGGTTGGTTGCCGGTGATGCGTAGCGGCAGAGGCCGAAGACAAGATCTCCAAATATTTATAATTTCGACGCTGGGCTCGCTAATTGTGTTTTCGTTCGAGATTATATATGCTGTCTCTATGAATTTTCTTTTGTACCAGTGCTCTTCCTTGTGAATTGCTCTAGCCTAGTCCCAGTTGATATTATGGTGGTCGGTCCATGCGAGATTAGCCAGCCCAGACTTCGTTACCTCTGCCCTTTGAGTATCTGTGCGGTGTTCCTTAATCCTGATGAGCAGCGGTCGCTTTGTCCCTCCAATGTAAAGATCGCCACATTCACATGGTATGCTGTATATACAGTTATTTGGTATTGCTGGTGCGTCGGGCCTCGGTCTTGTTATCACGCTCCTCAAGGTGTAGTTGCTTTTGAAGATCATTCTGATTCCACAGCGTGTGCGATTCTTCTTAGTTTCTCCGATAAGGCTTTAATATACGGTAATAGTAGAGCTGCTTCCGTGGTGTCCTCTTCCTGCCTAGGTGGTTTGTCCAGCTCTTCAAACGCCTTGGTAATGATCGTTTCCGGATGTCCATTCGCCAAAAGGTCTTCTCTAAGTTTCACTTGTTCTTCTTTGAGGGCTTCTGGTGTACTGCAGATATTTTTGGCTCTAAGGATTAGTGTTTTGATGATGCCAGTTTTCGTTGCTGATGGGTGGTTGGAATTGTAGTGAAGGTATAATCCTGTATGCGTAGCCTTCCTGTAGACTGTTGTTTGGATTCCGGTCCTAGTCCTTTGATACTTTACATCAAGGAATGGTAGGCACCCACTCTCTTCCATCTCCATGGTGAATCTAATGGATGGTTGGGATTGGTTCAGGTGCTCTAGGAATGCCTGTTCTGTCTCTCCATGTTGCCAAATAATAAAGGTGCTTAGGTTGCTTCTCGAAACTCCTCAGTGCATGTTCTTCGAAACATTCCATGTAGATGTTGGTGTTGGTTGGTGATAACGGTGAACCCATAGGTAATCCATCTTCTTGCATGAAGAACCGGTCCTTCTCCTGAAAGTAGCAGTTCTTGAGGCAACATTCAAGCAAGTCCATGATTGAGTCAATTGGCAGCTCCGTCCAAATCTATCAGGGTTTCGTCTTCAGTAAGTTTCTTTCTCACTATATTGAGAGATTCGTCTAGTCTCGAAAACACTTAAGGATGACAAATCTATCATCATTCTACAAGCTGACAGAGGAAATGCCACCATCCTGATGGACAGAACGGCATACAACAAGAAAATCGACGAAGTACTGTCGAAGGGAAAATACAAGCCACTGCCTAGTGATCCAACATCCAAAATACAACGGAAAACTTACAACAGTCTCAGAGATCATGGTTAATACATTCTACCCGAGACAAGGAGAAAATTGACGCCACATCACAGCAAACCACCACACCTTTATGGATTACCCAAGATACACAAGGCTGGAGTACCTCTCAGACCGATTATAAGTTCGCGCAACTCACCAACAGCAGCACTATCGAAATTCCTTCTACCAATCATCCAAACTTTGGAGGGCAAAACATCATCGCACGTCAAGGACTCAAAGCACTTCGTCGAAATCATCGGATCCATGGAACTTGGGCCAGAACATCGCTTAGTAAGCTTTGACGTTGAAAACCTTTTCACGAACGTACCACTGGACGAATCTCTCAACATAGTGAGAAAGAAACTTACTGAAGACGAAACTGATGGAGAGGACGGAGCTGCCAATAGACTCAATCATGGACTTGCTTAAATGTTGCCTTAAGAACTGCTACTTTCAGGAAAAGGACCGGTTCTTCATGCAAGAAGATGGATTACCTATGGGTTCCCCCTTATCAACAACCATCGCTAACATCTACATGTACTGAGGAGTTTCGAGAAGCAGCCTAAGCTATGGTTGAGGTATGTCGATGACACCTTTATTAATTGGCAACATGGAGAGACAGAACTACAGGCATTCCTGGAGCACCTGAACCACTCCCAACCATCCATTAGATTCACCATGGAGATGGAAGAGAGTGGGTGCCTACCATTCCTTGATGTAAAGTGTCAAATGACTAGGACCGAAATCCAAACAACAGTCTACAGGAAGGCTACGCATGCAGGATTATACCTTCACTACAATTCCAACTACCCATCAGCAACGAAATCTGGCATCATCAAAATACTAATCCATAGAGTCAAAAATATCTGCAGCACACCAGAAGCCCTCAAAGAAGAACAAGTGTAACTTAGAGAAGACCTTTTGGCGAATGGATATCCGGAAACGATCATTACCAAGGCGTTTGAAGAGCTGGACAAACCACCTAGGCAGGAAGATGACACCACGGTAGTAAATCTACTATTACCGTATACTAAAGGCTTGTCGGAGGAACTAAGAAGAATTGCACACAGCTATGGAATCAGAATGATCTTCAAAAGCAACGACACCTTGAGGAGCATGACAACAAAAACGAGGCCCGACGCACCAGCAATACCAAATAACTGTATATGCGGCATACCATCTGAATGTGGCGATTTTTACATTGGAGAGACAAAGCGACCGCTGGACATCGGGATTAAGGAACACCGCACAGCTACTCAAAGGGCAGAGGTAACGAAGTCTGGGCTAGCTAATCACGCATGGACCTAACACCATAATATCAACTGGGACCAGGCTAGAGCAATTCACACAGAAGAGCACTGCTACAAAATAATATTCATAGAGACAGCATATATAATCTCGAACGAAAATATAATTAGCGAGCCCAGCATCCAAATTATTGGACCAGATAAGTATAATATAAATACGACCGATACTCTGAATTTCCTATCATTCAACTGATGACGATAGCAGATACACAGCTATAGAAACGTTGTGAGATCAACCACTTCAAGACGATGGAAGTTCAAGGAAACTTCGAGTAACACACAGAGGTTCCGAATCTGGAGCCGTATATATTGTCTTGCGTCTCTGACAGGTGAAGCAACCTGAAAATTTAATCGAAAATCCTAGATATCGGTCTTATATCTCGCGTCTACAAATTTACTGTTATGTATCAAATACATAAATAAGTGTTCGTGTTCTATCGTGGGAAGCGCTACTGATGAAGGTTCCCGACCAGAAACAATACATACCATATAAATTGTCTTTCGTACAAATGAATTACAGCTCGAAGAGAGTAATGGCAGATACGTCCACGCTGTTTCTTTTCTCTCGTATCCAGCGTTACGATTTCACATGTACAAGCGCCCATACCTGTCGTACTCTATCTTTAGGTATTATCACTATGCTAGCTACACGTTTTTCTGTCGTTTTCGAAACAGTAACCTGGTAGTTATCTCAACATAAATATCACTGTCCAACTATCAGTTCCTAATCCAATTGCAATGCTCTTATTTGACATATAGCCAGACGTGAAATATGTATTCAACTCGGCCTCAACTCGAACATTTCATTCACTCTATATTACCTTAGGCACGGATATAACTGCTTCTCCTTATTTCTATATCTATCACATATCTTCAAATTTTTTCCTTCATGGTTTTGTTTTCTGCATACCACCGTTTATTTTGTTTTGCTCCCGTTTTAGTTCAGAAGCATGAGGCGCCCTCATGCTTGGAACACATTTTTAACCACTCTCACGTTTCTTCCCTTAGCCCAGGTAGAATGTTTCGTGGTCCACAACATTAAAACCAGTCAAGCAAAACTGGATATGTCTTCAGGTGTTAATAGTTTAATTATGAGTCATCTTGTTCACATCGGCGACGCATGACCGGTTAAGGGTATAATATAAATACGACCAATACTCTGAATTTCCTATCATTCACCTGATGACGATAGCAGACACACAGCTATTGAAACGTTGTGAGATCAACCACTTCAAGACGATGGAAGTCCAAGTAAAATTTCGAGGAACGAGTTACATTGTCTACCAATTCAGACTAACTCTGTGTGTTAGTTCCCTCGAAAATCCTAGATGTCGCGTCCACAAACTTACTGTTATGTATCAAATACATAAACGAGTGTTCGAGAGGACATTCTATTGTGGGAAGCGCAACTGATGAGGGTTCCCGACCAGAAACAATATATACAATATGTATTGTCTTGCGTACAAAAGAATGACACCTCGAAGAGAGTATTCAATACCTCTGACAGGTAAAGTAACCTAAAAATTTTATCGTGACATTCTTAGGAGTTAAGGGAGAACAGCAATTTCACGGAACGGGAACCTCTGTGTGCTAGTTTCCTCGAAAATCCTAGATGTCGCTCTTATAACTCACGTCACGTCTAGAAAACAGTTCAAACCGAGTGGTTTCCCCAAATGCCTGCGCAAACATTAATTTTTCTGGAAATTGAATATGTTTTTTACGAATGATCTCGCGTCTACAAAAGTATGTGTTATTGTCTAGAGCTGCAAGTAATAGGTAGGAAGTCACTTTGCTGACATAAACAAGCACTAATCAAATGCGAGCTTAGAAAATTTTCGGTTTTCTTTCTCAGTCACAGCGCTTCAGTTTTTCTTGAGGCCTCAGTACTCTATATTAGGTGATAAAGTTACACAAATTGTGAGTATTTATATATTAAACCCGAAAAATTCCTAAACAAGGGCATCAACAGCAGAGGAAGTGGTCGTAAGGTGGCAATACTTACATGAATGAACCTCAAAGAAGAGCATCACAAAAACTTTTCTTTTTCGTTTAATTAGACTGAACTACAGCAACCCCTATAAAGGTTCATTATTTTATAATGGTCCACAGTGCCGATATTCATGCAACTAGTTTGTCAATAAAGAACAAATTCAACAAATATTATTAAGTAGACAGGAGAGAATACCATGTTTCCTAATAATTAAAAACTTAAAGCTTTAGCATTTTATATTGCTTCATCAAAATTAAAATATATAATAAAAATTTATTGAATGAATGAGAAATGAGTGTTATATATATTTTTAGTTACTTATGAATGTCAAAAGTCTAATATTTGTTTATTTGTAGTGCTTATTGCCATTGACAACAAGATCTGATCTGAACCCCCAAATATTTGGAATTGTTGAAATATAAAGAGTTTTCTACACTTGTGATGTTATTCCCCAGAACTCGATAAACAACATATTAGAAGATTATATTTATTAATTTGAGTGAAACCAAAATAACAATTTTAATATTTTAACAGAATAAAAAATTGTTTGGTGAAGCTAATGTGGTTGTAAATACTCTTTTCTAGGTGTCGTAACTTATCTGGTATGCAGAATGGTATCTTAATGCAGATTAGACTCCCTTCGATTACAACAATTACGAAACGATGAAACCAAAGATGAATCTCATAGGATTGAAGAAGAGTCATCCGTTATAATGAGACTAGCGTGTGCATAAACACATACTATAAATTGCATTTGTGCATTTAATTGTGATCAGTTCATGAGTGACAGACAGAGTAACACTATGAAACTCGTGGTGAGTAAATTTGTTTTTGTTGTAAATAAATAGATAATTATAGATGTGAACTTGTTTGTAGATAAATAGAATTTATAAATTGTCTCAAGGAATATAGCACGTATTTACTAGTTGAATATACTTGCAATTAATTGAAAGATGTGATCAGTGCAGTTTAGAAATCAAGGTTGATATATTTACTATAGGGTTAATTCTTACTATATTATCAAGTAGTTGCTAAAAAATATTACAATATATTTCCAAATTAATATTCGATATTTTAACTGTTGATGGCTGAGCTACTAATATATTTATAATTGTAATGGATAACTCTTGTCTAATTACATATTTCAGGAATCACTTAATATCTACGCTTTTTAAGTTCTGTCTGCTACCGGAATATACATTTTCTTGGCAGATATTTTTGGGTTAATATTTGAGACTAGTGTCACTAATGCTGAACATAACTCGTTCAAGATCTGCCAACTTTAAAAATATAATTAGACGTCAATTTTAGAATTTGCTGTTCAAAACTGTATGTTCCATTAGCAAATGCGTATAATATAGATTTTCAAAGTTTTCGTGTTTAAAATATGTCCTTTTGATCTTCGCAAGTCTAATGAATCGTCATGAAGTTTTTAATTTTAATCAGGTTATCCGTTTAACTTTTTTAGATATCTTCACTGAAGGAAAATAGCACTTTTGCTATATTTCGCACCATATATGAAAGATTTTTTAGTTGTGTTATTTACCCCTTCAACTACCCAATACGAAGATTTAATAAGCATATTTACAAAATGTGGGTTTACATTATCAATAAGATATTATATGGAACATATCGTTTACTACAAAATAATAATCTATGAATATGGTGCTACTTTTTTAGATTTCAAAATGTATGAGAAATATATTTTTTCTATGCAGTTTGAAAGGATAAAAAAAACAATTGGTTACAAATAAATTGTTAAATATTTAAACTTGTTGATGTTGACATTCGTTACTCCTAATTGTTCAAACATATGTCTTAATACCTATTTTCTGTTTGTTTCAAGCCTTCAATTTTAGTTGAACCAATGTGGGTCTTGAACAAGAACGACATATTTTTTGGCTAGAAGTTTTATAAAGCATAATGACATTTAGACGGTACAAATACCTGAAACGTGCAATTACGTTTTGCTTATTGGTATTAGGGGGTTACTAAAGTAAGGAAAAAACATTTGTGTTCTAAAATAAAAACTTGTCCTTTCATAACAGATTGTTACTCTAATATTTATTAACAATAGTTACTTTGTTTTTATCATAAAGATCTAACACACAGTTACTTAATTTGTGTTCCATTACTGCATTCTCTCGTAAATTAATTCTATATGTCTATATGAATGCCAGTGATGATCTATGACAGTTTTGAATACATGTTTGATTGTTTTTCATGAAACTCTTTTATTAGTCTCCTTATTTTGTGACCCCGAATTCTCATTAATTACGAATTGGTCCCTTTTTCTCATGTACTTTGTTTTTTTTTTCTTTCATTGGCTTTCCATAATCTTGTAAACACTGATGAATAAATCGTTGTACTCATTGGGATAAAGTGAACGAAATATACTGCTAAATTCATAGGATGTAATTGAGTTCTGGAAAACGGCTCTAGCGATTACAATTTTGGTGAAGTTCTCCCATTTGGAAGTTTCGATGGATGGATATCGATTGGTGAGGGAAAAATCGTTTGACTGAGCAATTAAATTATTTAAAAAATTATTGACAGTTTGGGACAATTAAGACAGTTGTTTTGCAATTTCAAGGCGTTCATACATGGTGATTTGGTAACCTACGTAAGAGTGAGACTCCTCTTGTAAAAATTCTGAGAATACAGGGTGATTTTTTGGTGACCTATTTGAGAGTGAAACTGCTCTTGCTAACATTCTTTCAATACAAATTGCATTTGTATGTTCCGAACATGATACTATTTTATTTTTATCATATTATTTTCCTAGCATTATATTTTTTTTAAACTGGGCATTTCAAGTTTTCAATGTGAACAAATTGGCAAGGTAGGCGATGTTTAGATAAGTAGGGTCGTTTAAAATATGTAAGATGGTCCATAAGAGTTGCTATGCAGAATGGTTAACAATATCGTCGAATGGAATTATAGTATGGTTAGAAAAAAGCAAGAAAAAATATTTATATAGGTTAGCCCATATGCAGTTGAAAATTAATGATAGCTGACATACAGGGCGGAGTAAAAATATTGTTATACTGGGTCGTTAAAAAATGTTAATAGAATGTTATACCTATAGGGTAGCTCATTAGCAATTGCATTTACAGGGTGGTTGCAATATATGATGTACTGGAATTATAATTATACGTGGAGGTTGAAAAATTATTACAATGGGTGGCCACAAGCAAATGCCTATAAAGGGTAGTTAAAAAATATGGTGTTGTGAAATTATAGTTATACAGTGTGATTTCAATTATGTTACATTTGGTAGCCTATTAAAAGTTGCATATATATGGTTGAGCGGAATTATAGTTATACTAGGTGATTAAAAAAAATGTTGGAACATAAATTTATTATAGCAACGACTTACATATATATATATATATATATATATATATATATATATGTAATGATCGAAATATAGGGCAAAGTAGAATTATAGTTACAGAGGGTGGTTATAAGATTTTAGAAAGAAGTGTTTGTAGGATGGCCCAAAAGCGGTTCTACATATAGGAAGGTTGGAATATGGAATCGAGTGGAATTGTACCGTGATTAGAAACATTTTTTAAATGTATTTTGCATATATAGGGTGGCTGAAACACAAGGGGGAGTAGAATTGTAGTAACACCAAGTAAATAAAAAATGTAAGAAAAAAAGATTATATTAGGGAGTTTAACATAGTTTACATAGAAAAAGTCCTATTATTTAGATATATGTACATTTATGACGAAACCTAGGTTACTGTTCATGAGATGCACAAAAATTCCATAAAACAATTGCAATTCGTAAATAGATTTCTAAATCACAAATGAGTTAGCACTTGCCTGATTGTTTTCAATAAATTTCAGTACAGTCAAGTTTAATTTGTTTTGCAGCATTTAAGGAAAAAATACAAGTAACAAAACAAAAACAAAAAAAATCACCAGCAATAGGCTATTAAGAGAATTAAGTGAGTTAAACAACATAGGGAAAACGATACCGATCAAAGATTTTTTGGAATACGTTCCGCAATAGATTGCTACTTTAGATCATGTAGTAAAGTTCTGACGAAATCAGCGATATCTTGAATTGACCTAATAGACGCCGAAGCACATAAGATATCTACCCAGTTCTGTCTTTCGATGTCTTAGTAATATTTTATTTTGTTTAAACAAGGTAACTCCTGTTTCAACGAGGGGGTGCTTGAAGACCAGCTAACAAAAAAAGTTATTTGAACTTTACGTGTGACGTATGATTTTCGATGTATGTTTGCTTCCTGAACTCGAATCCATAGTTACTTTTGTTCCATCACCTTTTAGTTTGCGTAAATCGCAGAAAACCTTCAGAAAATCGATAAAGACCTTCAGAAAAATGGCAAATTTCAAGAATTATGGAACAATACTGACCGTGGATTCAACTTCAGGAGGTACAAATACATAGCAAATCATTTGTCACATGTAAAGTCCAGAAAACTTTTTTTTGTGACCTGGTGTTATTACTTATTAGATATAATTACACAATACGAGTATTGCATTTGATGGGAGTAGTAGACGAAATAATAATTATTTGAATATTCATAACATTCCGCTAATAAATTTCACTGATAACTGTTCTAAATAAATGTAAAAATTACATTGATTGGTGAATTATTTCCAAATTTGAAATTACTTTACTTTTATTAAACGATGTAGTAAATTGAAGAATTTTGAATTATCATTAGCTTAATTTTGTAATTATCTGAAGATGTGTTTTAGGTATTTCTGGCGTCGTTGATAGTTGGGGTACTATCTCAAGGTAGAGTAGCCAGAGTATCTGGTAATGACAAAACGGCACAGATTATTCGGCAAGCGTCAGATTTAAATATAGATGGTTCGTATCAGTGGAGGTAAGTCTTTTTTTATTAGAATATATTAATGTAGTTTTCTGAATGATAATTGTGGCATTTCTGGTTTTTATTTATTTTTTATTTGGGAATAACACCACATAAACTTGTCTGTATATTTCAAAAGTCCCGATGTTTCAAGGTCTGAATCAGACCCTGTTTTCAATGGTATTACACAAAATTAATAAGAAATTAAAAAAAAATGGAAAATTAAAAGGATTCGCAATATCGTACAAATATCGTAATCACAATTTGACATTAATGTTTGACAAAATTTACATCAGTTTTATTGTCAAACATTAATGTCAAATTGTGATTTCGATATATGTCATTGCGAATTAATTATTAATGTTTGATAAAAGTTACATCAGTTTTATTGTCAAACATTAATGTCAAATTGTTATTACGATATTTGTCATTGCGAATCCTTTTAATTTTTTATTTATTTAAATATTTTGTTCATTTTGTGTAATACCATTGAAAACGGGGTCTGATTTAGACCTTGAAACGTTTGGGCTTATTCCCAAAGAACTAAAAAATATATTAATGTATGTATAAGTTTACATTAAAGTCCGCAAAATATAGCAAACTTTTTATTAATAACCCTAGGTAAAATTTGGGATAGCCCTAGATTAGTTTAAAATTAAAAAATATTACCGACATCCGTTAAATATTTCTATATTGCTATTTAAAAACTCTTTGAAACGTGCATCTTTTTTCTATTCAACCTTCATTATGACACCTATGGTTTCGCGAATGCCAAAACGTTCTGCAGTGTTTATATTGTCATGTACAGGGTTCAAATAAGTAATGCAATTTTTGTCATTAAGCGGCGCTTTATTGACTTGCAGGCCAACTAAAGAATAAATGACGACACCTACCAAGAAAAATTCAAAGAAGTAAGAGTAGGTAAGGAAGGCTCGCTTCGTACTGTAAATTCAAAGTTGACCGGCGCTTTATTGACTTGCAGGCCAACTAAAGAATTTTTATTATGTAAACCATTTAGTCCAAATATTAGCCCCTGTCTTTTCTATATTTTGATTGCGTAAAACAGTTTAATGAGAAAATGTTATCCCTCTGCCGTGGACTGTGTAAATGTGAGTTAATTTCCATTATGACATGTTCTTCTAAATCTCAGCTTCAAATTGAAGTAGCTGTCAACGACTGGTTGCGCTCTTGATGTATGGCTCCAGTTAAGGACCTGGACCTCAAAAACCTGCCATGAGGCATTCAAGCTTCCTATATTTTTTTTCCCATTTGCCCCCCTCTAGGACAAGTTTTTTTTTCTAATTTTGTCCCTCCCTAAACCAAAAGCTGGCTACACCCCTGACTGTTCGTTAGTAGCGTTCTATTCATTATTAAGGCAAGTTAACCGTATTTTGACATTTCCACAAATCTCGGAATATTAGTTTTATTGTTTTTGACATTATTTATATTTCGGAGAATTGATCTGCATTGATTGATTTTACAATTGCCAATTAAATTAAATTATCATTTTATGGGACTAATTCCCCTATTTTTCGCTAAACTTTCTTGATATCAAGCATGCATTTGTTCATTGACATTTAAATCAGCCGAAGTATTTATATTATATCACGTGGATCATCTAAGTGTGGTAGCAATAAGTTCAGTGTTTTCTTATTATATTCATTAAATATTGTCAGGTGTTATCTGTTTTCCTTAGACTGACGTTTGTTTTCTGAAGCTTTTTTGTGGTACCTTCTAGTTTATTTTTATAATATCTTGGGTGAATATCATCAGAATTGAGAAAAAAAGGCTGTATCTTCCAAAAATTTCTAACGTTTCCAAGTATTGACTTGAATAAATTATATATTTTATTCAAATGACGACGAAGTCAAGCCTAAGACTTTGAAACGTTTGGATTTTTGACGTTTGTGCTCCACCTTTGTTGTTAACGCACTCATTTAGAGATTTTTTAAGAATTAAATCAAGAATTGAAAATGGTTGGCAAGATAGTAGCCTTCTTAATATATGTTTTTACTTCTACAAGTGCCTTGAGTCCTACTGTCGCAACTTCTTTGTTAATGTTTACTAAAATAGCCTTGGATGACAACTTCAGCATTAGGTCTGATCTTCAGTGTTATATTTACATGATAGTTCACTTAATGTGATTTATCAGTCGCCTACATATCACTATTTATTTTTGATATGTGAAAGGATTCAGTACAAACAATTAGCTGCAAAATATGTATTTTTTTTTTGTTTGTTCTTATAAGAACTAAAGAAGAGTTGCAAATCGTGATTGGCGCATTTCTCCCAGAAAAGCCGAAAAAACCGCTAATAAGTAGATTTTATTTCCATAAATTCAGAACTCTGTTGTAATATACACTGGTACATTAAACTTCATTAAAATAATAGTTTACGATGCTGTATTTACTGAGGGTTAAGATGGATAGTAATCGAAAACTAGTTTTGGCAGAACTACAGATTAAGTTGATTGTGGAAGCAGTGACTTTTTGATACTCGATCATAATGATAATGAATGAAATATCTCGTTTGGGAATAGCATAGTGTTTGCCGAAACTAGACATGGAAAAAAAGTGATTTAAAAGAGTTCATTTTTCATTCATTATAATTATAGATAAAATAAAGTATAAAGTTATTTTGTAAAACTAACTCTAAATTCAATATCGTTATAGCGCGATAGTTTGTACTTAAATATAAAGTAGTTTATTTTTGCTTGATATTCGTTTCAATGATGTAAAGTTGGTAAATGGTAGTTATAATAGCGCTAAAAGATGGAATTTGCAATAGTCGATCAGCGGAGCAATGACAGCGCCTGACAAATATCGGAGGGTAAGTATGGTTCGCCACTTTATATTCGCAATCATTTTAACAAGACATTCTAATGAAAATCCAAGATATCAAAGAAGACTGCATATTAGGAGCTTTCAAAATTTGTTTGATGTATTTTGATCAAAACCATTGTGGTTAATGCGGTGAAATTTTTTCTAAACTATTTAGGTTATAATTCTATTAAAACTAGTTTACCGGAAACTCCGTCTTAAACTATCTATCTCAGCAAGATTAAGAATCCAGTTTTTATTTCAGCAAGTTATAAATTTCGGCTTTTTTTCTGCAAATAATGCTCCAATCAGAACTTATATACGCTCTGTCACTTTTCTATTAACAGTATATAGGTAAGTAAAAAACAACAAGAAAAGCATTTTTGCGGATGTTAATTCCTCTCTTAAACAATTTACTTATGTTACAATCATGTCAATTAACCCATATAAACTATTACTAAAGTGATCCCATTTTTGTCCAGGTCCCCTTGACCTTTTCTATTTTGGTCTTTCATCAAATGACATCAGGGTTTTATTCCATGTCTTATTGGGCTACACTTTGGACGTCTGCCTGTTATCAGCAAATATTTTAAATATTAATTTCGGTAAAAGTACATTTTCTATAAGAGTTTCATAACGGTTCAGTGAAACGTTTCGAAAGAATTGCTTATAGTTTGATAACAGATAATTTCTGATAGCTAAAACTCAAATAGCTAAAGAATGAAATAACTAAAATTTGGCCGGTGATGATTAACTCTTAAGGTAACTAAAGGCTAAGAATATATAATTTGACTAAGGCCAGGTTCATCGAATACATAATAGAAAAACACTGTAAAGAAGAATTGAAATAAAATTCAGTTCAGGATTGACAAGCATACTTTTCGAAATAAATAAGTTAAATAAGTTATAAAAAAAATAAAATCTTATTTAAAATTAAAAAAATTATTTCTTCTTATAGTTCTAAATGAAATCATTATTTATTCTTATAGCTTTGAATCAGATAATGGCATTGCTGCTCAAGAAACTGGACAGCTAAAAAATGCGGGCTCACAAGATCCTATTGAGGAAGCTCAGGGCTCTTTCCAGTATACAGCACCTGATGGAGCTCAGATACAGTTGACCTACATTGCCAACGAAGGAGGTTTCCAACCGCAAGGTGCTCATTTACCGGTCGCACCGCCAATTCCTCCAGAAATTCAGAAAGCTTTGGAATGGAATGCAGCTCACCCTGAAGAAGAATCGGGAGAAGGTGGTGTCAGACCTAGGCAAGGCAGGAGATAGAAGACAAACGCAATATTTATTCTATATAACGTATTTGTGATGTATGTATAAAACAAGGATATTTTCGTGAAATGCTGTTTTTTTGCAAGTGTGTCGATTCATACAGTTTTGGGAACAAACTTGTGCTAATATGTTAGTAGTTCTAAAAAAAAACAATTAAAGATAATGATTTATCACTATATAAACAGATTTCAAGCTGAACTCAAAACAAACTCTACAATTGCTCTGAGATGATAAAAGACAACTTTTTGGTTTTATTAGTATCTTGAATTCCTTGTCTTCAGGTTCAAGTTAATATTGTTCAATGACGCGAAGATTCAAACACTATTTAATGGAATTCATACAAATATTTTATTTAATTCGTTCAAAAGTCGAAAGTTTTCTGTTTTCTAATATTCTACTCAAGAATCATGTATAATAATCTCTAATTGATTTGCAGCGAAATTATATTTTGCTCGAGGAACATTTTCAAGAATTCAGGATAAGCAAATCCCTGACAGAGAAATAATTTGTCCTCGGTGATGACGATTGTCGATATTACTTTAAAACCATTAAAAAGGAAAACCTTGATTAATACAGCCCCCGTATTAAAAAAGGAAGATGTAAAAATGTGTCAATTTCAAAAGAACGCCATTGAAATATTTATGTTTTATACGGTTACATATTCCCTACAACATAGTTGCTCTTATATTTGTGTATAGCTCTAGTTATTTTAAATTTACCGACAACCCTTCTCAAGCTTTTGGCCCAGCTGTTACATATCTTTCTCATTATCGTCGTTACACATAGCTTTGTTACATCATATTCGCGGCTATGTTTGCTTTTTTCACTTCATTTACTTCGTGACTTGGCAGCTGATTCCTTTGTTCCCACTTTTTGATAGTATCGTCCAATATTGATTTACATAATAATGACTTTAAGGGCCAAGTACTAACTTGGTTCTGACTGATTAATTCGCAATCCATTTGTGATTTTCATTCCAACTATTTTCAATGAAAGCTTCATTCACTGCAAATTAGCGAAATCATCTCGACACCAACACCAAATAGCGTCAAATAAATGGCGACACCTACCAAGAAAAATTGAAAGAAGTTAGAGTAGGTAAGGAAGGTTCGCTTCGTACTGTAAATTCAAGTTGAGGAAATACGTACGTATAACAGCAAACTAACTACAACAAATAATTTCATAAGATTCAAACAACAATCACATTTACTTTATTATATTTTGTTGCGAAAAGTATTTATTTTTAACGGTTTTCTATACTGCATTGATTCGATCCCCAAAACAATTGAATTACCGTGATTCAAGTGCTTTCTCGTTTACATGTCTGGCTTCAAGTACAGCATGGGTTCATCATTTATTAGTTTAACACTTGATTAACAGAGTTTTAAAGTGAGCTATAAAAGTAGCACATTTTTACTAAGTCTGTTTGATATATTTGCACCTTAGCTATGGTCCTCAGAAATTTTCTACACCTACGTGTATCATTTTAGGAAGAATTTAATTCTCTATTCTACTTATGCAAATAGGGACAATTAGTGAAAAAAAGTATGCTATGTGTAAAATAAATTAAACCAATAAATTATGAGGACAACCAGGCAACCTAAAATAGAATGTATTTCAAAGATTATATGTCAGTTAGTAATTTAAGATAATTGGCGTTTTGTGCTATGACCAATAGAACAAAAGAGGGATTTCTAAGAGGACTACAAAGATAAGCATCATAGAAAAATAAAGCCATACTCGATTTTTTAAATAGTAGGAAAAACTGTAAGCAGCTGAAACAGAAAATTAAATAAGATGATGTCAAATCCTTATACAGAGCAGAAAATACAAGAGAAGCTTCATGGTCATGCTATTGTGTAATATAATAAGATAACTCAAGAAAATACATTAAGTAGTAAATGTAAGTTAGTGCTTGCAAAAAAATTGTTTCTCAATGTCAGCAAATCTCTAAAATAATGCCTCCAGTATCCTGAAAAGAACAACTTTGCGTTTCTAGTAGTTGTTGGAAAAACTATTTAATCAGTTGATCAATGCGGTTTCATTTCAGTATGTAGAGGTAAAAATATATAAAAACAGGATATTGTTTCGTAAACAATGTCTTAAACAGTTCAGCTCAAGTATATTTAAATGTGAGTAGCAACAATTTAGTTCACTTTAAAATGTGCAAAATTATTTCGAGTTTCTTGCTCAAAACAAATGAACACATTAACATACTATCTACATAATGAAGATGAAGTCAAGAAACTATTTCTATAATTTATATGCCGATAACAAATTTTTACAAGACTGAGATTATATTTTGAACAATAGAATTCTAACTTCAAAAGTGTAAAATAGCTATAAAATTAGACCAGTTATCGTTATATCAAGATCTCTTGGAAAATATAAACTGCCATAAAGGGAAACTTTTTATACATGTAACAATTAGAGCAAAAATATAGCTTTATTAAAAGTAAAAATTTTTATTTTAATATTATTTCAGGTTTTTCTCAAATGACATTTTCGCAATTTTGGAAGTTATCAAGACTAGAAATTGATTACTTAGGGTCTCATCTTTGGGAAATATTTGTCCAATTCAGATTTTTAATTATTGAGAAATTCAATGTTGTCTGAATAAAATATTAGTTAGCGGTTTCACCCGCGTACGGAATATTCAAGCCTTCGCAAAAAGAAATAACTTATGAAACGTATGGGTTAACCTATATAAAAAATTTTCTAACTTGTTTGAACCACCCTACTTAACCATAAATCCACCAATCTCGAATATATTTCACCCAAACTGCAAGTACTTATGGGCCACCCAATAAAAGAATTTTATTCGACATTTTTTTGAATCACCTTGAATAACTGTAACTCTACTTCACCCTATATTGCAACTATCCTGCTGTTTATTTGTCACCCAATATAACTTTTTGAATACCTGACTATAACTCTTCTCTACCCTATATTTCAGGTATGCAACTGCTTATGGGCTATGCTGTATACAATTATTTCTGATATTTTTTGAACGACCGTTTAAAGTAAAATTTCTCTTTAATATATAATTTAATCAATCTTTATGTGCACCTTTTTCTAAAATTGTGTTAAACATACTCTAAAACTATAATCTTACTTCTCCCCATATTTCAGATATTCCATATAGTAGAATGCAACTGTTTATGGTCTACCCTATATAACAATTATTTTAAAAACTTTTTTGATCCATCCTAATGGAAATGATGTGGAATCCTTCGTGTGTCACAAATATAAAAACACAGTTTTGCACCCTATAACTAAACTTTTATTTAAACACTCCCCCAAACTGCAACTGCTTATTGGCCACCCTATATAAAAATTTTATTAAAAAAAAATTTAAATACTTCTAATCACACTATATGAACTATAATTTTACTTCGATCCATGTTTAAGATATTGCATATATGCAGCAGCTCATGTTCTATCCATAAAAAAAATTATCCAACCTATTTGACTATAAATCTACTCCACCCGCTATTTCAACCATCTTGTATTTGCAACTACTACCCAGTATAACATTTTTTCTACCACCCTGTATAACAATAAATCCATCAATGTCAAATATATTTCACCAACACCGCAACTGCTTATAGGGCACCGAAAATAACAATTTTGTTCAACATGTTTTCGAATCACCTTGTATGTGTTACAAGTACCCTGTATACGCTATTGCTTATTGGTCAACCAATATAACATTTTTTAAATAATTATCATAACACTTCTTCAACATATGTTTCAACTATCATATCTTTGCAACTATTATGAACTACGCTATTTCCCATTTTATCCTTATATTTTTTTAAGATATATTAAAATATAATTTCTTTCCACCTTTCATTTAAACAATCCTTCATATTCAACATTTTCTAACCTTGTTTGAATGACACTGTATAACTATAACTTTACTGCGCACCACACTCCAGGTACTCTATATATGCAATTGCTAAATAACAAAATTTTTCTAGCATTTTTTTCCCACCCTGTATAATTGTAACTGTAAGCCATCCTATATTTCAACAACATTTTATATGTAACTACTTATTTGCCACTGAATCTAACCCTTTTGTACGACTGTGTACCCTTAGAATCTTACCCCACTCTATATTTCAACCATTCGGTAAATGGAACAGCTTACATCCTATATATGTAACTACTTGTGGATATAAAACAAGTTTTTAACCACTACATAAGCTATAATTCCACTCCATCTATTTCAAACACCCTGTATAAACAACTGCTTCTAACATTTCTTCAACCCATTTCATAACTATAGTATCTTATGAACATAATTTTAAGATCCTAACTGCTTACCTAACACATTTTGTAAAGTGTTTTTATTCACTGTATAAATACTCTACCCTTTCTCAACCACTTGGTATCTGGAACTGTTTATGGCCCACCCAATATAACTTTTTTAGACCACCGCGTATAACTAATTCCACTCTCCCGTATTTCAACCACATTGTATATATGGAGTTGCTTATAGGACACCACATATAGTTTTTTTTTAGATTTTTTAATTCCATTTAATTCTATGGCCTACACAATGTAACTTTTTTAGACCACCCCGTATAACTAATTCCATTGCTCCTTATTTCTCCGCCACATCGTATATATCCAGCTGCTTATAAGACACCAAATATAATTTTTTTTAGATTTTTTAAATCCATGTAATTCTACGCCGCTCTAAGTTCCTATATACAGAACATCCTGTAAAATTACGCTGGATATATGTTGATTTTCGATAAATAGAAACATGTTACATTTGTGCATTCCGAATTTTGAATAAGAGCTAAGCTGATGCCAGTATCTAATATTTTGTGCCTGCGGTGGAACCAATTGAGTAATTAAATTACCTAACATGGTAGAAGTTTTTTCGCTATATCTACCGTTTTTGTCCTATTGGAGAGATAAAATGTCTACCATATTTTAAGTCAAACTATAGGCTTCGCAACAAAAAAAGATTCAGCAAAATCAGTTAAGGAGTTCTTATGTTATGCCCGAACAAACAAACAAACAAACAGACAAACTTAGAATTTTATAATAGTATAGATTAGAAGCTTTAGTACTTATTTATTATATCTTAACCAATTCAATGATAATCTGCCCATCAAATATTTGATATTACTACAAAAAGGACGGGTTGACTGACCTGAAATGGTAGCAGGATACTATTAATTTAAAACTTAAAACCATATTTTAAAATGTTAAGTTGTTATATAGATCAAACAATTGTTGACTGAATAAAACAGTTGTACCTTGATATCATTATTAACACCACGAAGTTAAAAGCTCTATGGTGCAAGAAATTGATTTAAAATGAATAAATAAATCGCAGCGGCTTGCAAATTGGGATAAAGGGTTTGAAGAAGAGAAACACTGTAATTAATGTTATTGCATTTTTACTAAAACAATCCGATTGACGAAATCCATTAATAGTCATTAATTTAATTCAGAATTACCCACTACTTTCAAAAAAACTATTTATTAGTTAGTATTAAGATTTACAGTTTTTTTACACAATGTTATACCCCAAGTGAACCTAAAAATTTTTACGAGTTTTGAATTAATACACTAATTTAAAATCGAGATTATGATAGAATTGACGTGTTTTTGAGTTCTGTTGTACAAAAATCTTAATAACTCAATCTCAAATATATAAAAATAAAATGTTTACATAAACAATGTATCCTCATTTATTACATAAGTAGATAAATTTAATGATTTTTAACCGACTTCAAAAAGAGGGAGGCTCTCAATTCGTCTGTATATATGTTTTTTTTTAACCGACTTCATTTTTTTTATGTTTGTTCACCGATTACTCGGAAACGGCTCGACGAATTTCGACAATTTTACGGGGTACTGTTTGGGGGGATAGCGAAGTGGTCCCATATTTTTTTCATTAAAATAGCTTTTACCGTTTCTTAGAAAATGGGGAAAAACTATTTTTACCTATTCTCATATACTCTATGCCTTGGTGGAGGAGCCGGTATTATTATAAAATTTGAAAAATTTTATTCAGAACGTGGGAAAAATTTAAAAGAGGTTGGATTAGTTCCGTGATATCTCAAAGTGGTCAGAAATTTTTATCAAATAACATAGCTTGTATCGTTTCTTATAGAATGGGGAAAAACTTTTTACCTATTTTCTTATGTTCTATGTCCTGGTGGAGTCGCCGGTATTATAAAATTTGATAGAGTTACTGGTATTAACTATTCGGAACTTGAGGTAAATTGTAAATAAGATGACTTAATCAAAATAATTGTCAGTTAATATGAATATGCAGTGTGTATTCATAAATCAAACGATTTCTTTTTATTGATAATTTTAAGAGAAAAAAGTTATTCTTCACAAACAGATTTTTTACATAGTCTAAAACATAAACAGTAATCATTCCATGTGAATTTTTATTAACTGTAGACTAGGTTTGTCTTCAAAGAGGACTTTTGATTCCAAATTAAATATCTTCATTTCTGTTAAGATATAAAATTGTTATCAAATAGAAGTAATCTAATACTATAATACGAACAAGGTTTTTTATATATATATATATATATATATATATATATATATATATATATACAGTCGAAACCGCTTATAAGGACATCGTTTACAACGACCGATCGATTATTACAGCCAGATTGTAAGGTCCCGCCCGAATCTCTAGTAAACTATTTAGTAAACATACCGCCTATAACAACATCGGATACAGCGACATATCGCTTACAACGACGAAACTTTAACGATATTCTTCGACTATTAACGACCAACCGCTTCTTGTCCCAGCAAAACAAAATATGAACGATTTATTTTAAATTTTATGATAAGCATTCAAGGAATATTTAGGCGCACTTTCTCCCACCTATTACCGGCCATTTGACCTTGTATATTTTACACCAATTGTTTAGTGTGCTAAATGAGAATGAACAATCTACAGATGAAGATGACAACGTACCACTTGCTGAATTGGTTGCTCAGTTGCAAAGATCTACTGCTACAGAACAAAGAATTGCGATAGAGGAATTTATTGGAATAGATGACAGTGTCACCGTATCCGCCTTAGCTACTGAGGAAGAAATTCTTGCAGAAGCTGAAAGTAACAATCGTAACACTGACGAAGAAAACGAAGACCAGCAAGGCCCTGAAGAACAGTTTCAGCCAACAATAACAATTTCCGAGGCTCTTAGCGCTATATCAGTTTTGCAAAAACTTGTTGCCTTTAACGACCAGTTTAATATTGATGATACTCATACCTTGTGGAGTATGAAACGTAAAATGCAAAAAAAATTGAGACTGAGCTAAAAAAAAAAACAGACTAAAATGACTGATTACCTTAAGAACTAGTGTAGTCTTATAACCCGTACTGTAAGCAGCTAAGTACATTTTGTATTCTAATTACATATTTCTTAATAATTTTTTTTTCTTTTCTGACATTTCATTTGACAACAAGTTCACATACATAACCTATACCTATATATATATATATATATATATATATATATATATATATACCTATGATAATATAACTACACAACTAATATACATAACTACTGTACTTGAGTATATGCATTGCTTATAACAACTATCGGATATAACTCGGCAACTATACGGTCCCTTCAACGTCGCTATCTATATCAAGTTTGTACTGTATATGCAATTGCGTTCTGGAAAAAAAGCTTTAACAATTTCCATGAAATTTTCCTATTTAGAAGTTTCAATGGATAGAAATCGATTGGTTAGAGTCTGATATTTGGGAAAATCGTTTTGCAGAGAAATTAAATAATTAAAAAAGTTATTGACAGTTTGCGACAATCAAGATAGCTGATTTGTAATTTAAAGGTATTCAATACAGGGTGATTTGGTATCCGACGTCAGAGTGAGATTCGTCTTGTAAAAATGCTTTCAATACAGGGTGATTTAAGAATGAAACTGCTCTTGTAATCATTTTTTTAATACAAATTGTATTTATATGTTCCGAACAAGTAACTATTTAATGCCTCCCTCATATTTTCTTAGCATTATATTTTTACACCTGGAAATTTCAAGTTTTCAAAGAGATAAAATTGCCAAGGCAGGCGATTTTTGGATGAGTAAAATCTTATGAATTTGCATATTAATTTCACGCATATAAATATAAATTTGTGGTGTAAAAATAAAATTATATAGGGTAGTTATTAAAATGTTAGGAGATCCATAAGATTTGTTATACAAGATGGTTAAAATATAGCGTCGAATGTAATTATAGCGTACAGGATGGTTAGTAAAAAGCAAGAAAAAATAATTATATAAGGTAGCTCATAGCAGTTGGAAATTAATGATAGCTAACATACAGGGCGGAGTACAAATATTGTTATGAAGGATGGTTAAAAAAACTGTTAATAGAATGTTACAGCTGTAAGATAACTCATTAGCAATTACAGCCATTGCATCACCGAAAATTGTAAAATAAATACATTTTTAAAAACACAAAAGAACTTCAAAAGAAAATTAACTAAAAAGCATGAAATAATATTTTGCTACAATTAAATCCTTTTTATGAAGTCGGTGCCAATTTGAACAGCCAAGTTGCGAAGTACAACTCATCAATGTACCTCACAAAATATTTTCACTTTCGCTTGGCACCGACTTCATAAAAAGTATTTAATTGTAGCAAAATTTTATTTTATGCTTTTTAGTTAATTTTCTTTTGAAGTCGGTTTTTGTTTTTTAAAAATGTATTTATTAATCTCATAATGCCTATTGTAGGCAGATTTTAAGTGGATATTGACAAAGGGGAATTTTTTTTCAGAAACTAGAAAATACGTAATCGTCTACAACGTTAAATTGACTTTGAATATATAATATATATAAAGAGGTGACTATTGTTGGCATTAGTACATATAGTGTCATTTGTTGGTTTTCAAAGAAATATGTACTTCGTAACTAAGGATATTTTACAAAGAATTGATCAATGTTAAAAATTTTGGAAAAAAAAACCAGCCACTTTGTGACTTATCACCGTGTGTTAGGTCCACTCTCGAGTTGTTGTAGCCTTTGTGTGTTAACAGTTGAAAAGTTTTTCTGGTTGTGTTTCATCTGTTTAATGTGACATTGATAACTTAATTAGAAATGGTTACGGTGCAATTATTAGCAACCACTTTGTGACGTATTCATTCGGAAAAAATTACAACTATCGAGCAATCCGTTATTGTACTATCCTTGCTTCGTAACAGCCATATACACTGAGCATAGACAGTTGCATAAGTGTTAGCATCGCGTTACTTAATTTTAATGTACAAGTTTGTTAATCCCTGAATAGATGGAGACATGTTTGTTTGAAGGAAACAAATACTTCATTATTTGAAAAAACTATTATTTTCTATTTTGCGTTGTTAAGTTCACAACTAGCAATTAAATACCATCATAACTACATAATTAAACCGCCGATATAATCACTTAAACCCACACAACTTTGCATGAAATTTATATTTATTACGGATAACGTCGCAATTTTCAACGTGACCATTCGTTTTAAAAATTTGAAGAGTTGTACACGATTTTAAATAACAAAACGTTTATACTTTGTGGTATTTGAAATTAAAAATATTGAGTTATGAGTCAGATTAAAAACACCAGGAGAATAATAGAACGTATTTGCCTTTTTATAAATGGCAGATTGAAAAATATACTAAGGTTTAAATATTGCTTGGTGTAAATTAATTTAGATGTACCTTATTTATGTTTCTAAATTACATACTGAAAGTACTTCACAACAAACTTCTTTATATGAAATAATGAATTATATATATATATATATATATATATATATATATATATATATATAAATAATGATTAGAATTTATATTTAATTTAATTTGTTTTGAATATGTCCTTAGCTTCACATTGGATACGCCAATTATAATGTTATTTCATCCGACTTGACTTGATTGGCGTCATGGCTGCAGTTTCCCATGAATTTTCGGACCGTCCGGGCTGTTTCTAACAGGACGGCTTTTTGCATCAGTTGGTAAAGATGTTCGTCCAAACCGAGGTATTTCAAATTGTTTAATAGATGTTTTGGGACTACCCCTGTTGTTGACATAACAATTGGTATCGTTCGAGTGTTGTTAATGTCCCATTGTCTCTGTATATGAAATTCTAAATCCCTATATTTGGCTACTTTTTCAGTCTGATTAATGCTTACATTATTGTTGTTAGGGATTGCCATGCCAATTAAGGTTGTTTTTCTAGAGACTTTACCTACCAAAACTGTATTTGGTCTATTGTGAGCAACAGTCCGATCGATCAATATCGTCCGGTCCTAGTACAGTTTGTAGTTGTTATTTTCTAAAATAGATTCTGGTTTGTATATATAATAGGGTGTTGTTACCGACTGGGATAGCTCAAGTTTAAGCGCTAGTTCCTGGTGCAGTATTTTTGCCACAGCATCGCGTCGTTCTTTGTATTCAGTTGCAGCGAACACTTGGCAACCTCCTGTAATATGCTGAATAGATTCAGATGTTTGGCAACCATATCTGCATTTGTCGTTATTGATCGAAGGGTCTTTGACGATGTACTTTAGATAGTTCTTAGATGGAATTACTTGATCTTGGATTGCCAATATAAAGACTTCCCTTTCAGGAAACATATGACCAGAGATCAACCAGTAGTTCGACGCTGAACTGTCGACATAATCTTGGTTGACGTCATTTATATGTCTCCCATGAAGGGGCTTCTCTTTCCATTTGAGCAGTTTCTGATCAGTTGTCTGGTGGTATACTTGAACTTGTTGTTCTGTCAGTCGCAGAAATGTTGAGACATCAACCTGACATATGACTCTGTGTAGATCAGAAAATGCTGCGAGTGTCTGTAAATGATTACGCAAATTTGAAATTTGTTGATCACGTAATTTGCCTATATCTACAAATCCTCTTCCTTCTTCACACCGGGGCAATGTTGAACGTTCGACAAAGCTCTTTAGATGGTGATTTTGAGCTTTTGTAAGTAGTACTCGAACTTTTCGTTGTAATTGTTCAAGGTCGGTCTTGCACCAGCTAACTATGCCGAAAGAGTATCTAAGCACTGAACACGCGTAGGTGTTAATAGCCTGAAACAGATTTTTACTGTTAAGTATGGTGTTCAGCAGTCGTCTTACCCTTCTATAAAACTGGTTGTTGTTAGGTCCTTTTTCATGGTGGTGTGATCAATTCGTTGAGCCTGCTTTATTCCCAGGTATTTGTAAGTATCGCCTTCCTCCATTGAGGTGCCATCTCCCATTTCGTAGGGCCCCTGCTGTAATTTTGCCTTTAACTATATTAATAATTCGGCATTTATCTAGGCCAAATTGCATATGGATGTCACTAGAGAACCCTTCTACTATTTTAAGCATATCATGCAGCTGTTGTTTCGTAGCTGCCATCAACTTTAAGTCGTCCATATATTACAAATGGTTTATATTTAATGCTTGTATGTTTTGTGCTTAAGACTGAACCTAAAGTTAGTTGAGTTCAGTTTGTGTGAGAGTGGGTTCATGGCAAGGCAGAACCACAGCGGCCTAAGAGAGTCTCCCTGGAATATACCCCTTCTGATTGGGATAGAGTCGGTCTGTATCGAACAGTCGGCTTCATTCAGAAAGATTTTGGTTTGCCAGGTAGTAATGACATATTCTAAAAAGTTAACAATACGATTATTTACTTTATAGAGTTTCAGCACATGAATGAGCCAATCATGTGGAACTGCTTAAAAGGCCTTTATATATTCCACATATGCCATGTAGAGAACGGAATCAATTATTAGTTGTTCTTTGCACCCCATCGAGTTTTTCGCACAAGCCTTTTGTTGTTTGTATAAGGTTGGGAGGCAAGTGATTGGTCGGTACTTTGCTGGGTCCTGTGTACATAAGTTATCGTTTGGTAAGGGGATATGTAGCACCTAGCGTAAGGAAACTAGGCATCTTGTGTGGATGGATAATTATGTCATTAATGAGTACTGTTAATTTCTCGTGGGTGGGGTAAAGTTTCTTCATACAGTAATTCTGCACACCATCTGGTCCTGGTGCTCTCAGTTATTTGTTTATTTGTTTATTTAACCCAACAGTATTACACCAATTACAGGGTTAATATTAACTATACTAAATTACTAAATATAGCCTATGAGATCTAACGAAAAAAGATGAAAACATTAAAAGTCCATAAACATCAGAGAATAAAAAAAATGCTAACTGGATACAACCATGACTAACTAACCTGAATGAATAACATAACTATTATTACAAAACGTGACCAATAACCATATCAATACATTTTAATAGACTTAGACACAGTGTTAAGAACATGTTACTGTGTTACTTTGGACAAACAGCTTCAGGGGGTTATGTTAGATATTTCTCCTTACCGTATTATAAATATTTTTGTGAATCATATTACAGCAAATGGGTAGCCTAAAAATAGGAGAGGCAAAACGGATATTTGTTCGACCAGGTGGTGGATAAAACAAAACATGAACTTCTAGACTCAGCTCTCCGGACTAAGAACTTAAAATGCTCCAGTATAAATGGGCAGCCAATTTCAGAGTTGATTAGTTTATAAACAAATCGGCAATGGACAATACATCTGCGCTGCTCTAGACTCTCCAGACTCAGATCGGATAATAACAACTCGTGCTCAAACCCCCTTTCGGGGTATATCCCATATTTTTTGAAGTACATGAACTTCGCAAACGTTCTTTGCACACGTTCCAATTTATCTTTTTACAACTTATAATGCGGCAACCAAATAATCGACGAGTACTCAGTTTTAGTTCTTATAAGTGCACTATACAGAGTTTTGAGGCAATTGACATTGTAAATTGTCTTGTATTTCTCATTATGTAGCACACATTTTTGATGTGTTAGTAACTATGTTTTCTATATGATTTCTGAAGTTGAGATGGCCGTTGAATATAATTCCTAGGTCCCTGGCTTCACTAACTCTGTCCAGCACACACGAACCATCTTATAACTGAAATCAACAAAATTATGACTTCGTCCAAAGGTCATAACTTACATTTACTCGGGGAGATTGTTTATCGTACACCATTCTTGAATTTTATAGATATTATTTTTAAGTTTTTACAATCATTTGGTTTTTTCACACAAGAGAAGAGCTTAAGATCGTCTGCAATAACAATTTTGAACATGAATGCCATTGGTGATATCATTGATGAAAATTAGGAACATTACTGGCCCCAGATTTGAACCTTGAGGTACCCCCGATTTAGAATATAACTAACAGATTTATGATTATTGTACCAAACAAAGTGAGTACGGTTCACTAGGTAGGGCGAAGAAACTCGACATAATGATACTCATGCCAAAGCAGAAAGAAAGTTTGCTGAGTAAGGTTGAATGATCGAGCCTATCGAAAGCCTTCGAGAAATCCGTAAAAATAACATCAACCTGTGATCTTTTATCTAATGACTGAGACAGATATTCGGCGAAACATGCTAGATTTGTCACTGTTGAGCGTCCACTAATAAAGCCATGTTGGTCAAATGTTATTTGGCTTTTAAACGTGAAAGAATATATGTTCATACAGCAACATTTCAAACAACTTTAAAAATCACTAATCATTGATATAGGCCTATAATTGTTTATTAAAGAAGTGTTACCATTTTTGTGAATGGGGCAAACTTTAGGCATTTTCCAACATTCAGGATACTCCGCTCGACTTAAGGATAGATTAAATGTGTTACACAGAGGTATAGCTAAGACATTGTGAACAATCTTTGACAAAAAAATATGGAACACCGTCTGACCAAATGATGATTTAGGTTTGATTTTCTTACCTACTTTTATTACATCATTCACTGAGAACTGGGTATCATGATATTATAAAGGACAAAGGTGTATTGGAAGTATTACTTGTATCTCGATTGGGGTTGAAAGAGTTTTTAAAATGAGCAGCAAATGCGTTAACAATATCTTGAGGATGACTGAATTCGGTATCCTCATTATCAATCATAATAGGGGGAATAATTGATGTGTTGTTCCTCATAAGTATGATTTCCAAAATCTTGGGGATTTGAGGTCAACTTATTTTGAGCCTCAGTAAGTATGATGTATATGATTCCTTAATAAGTAAATTGGAGGAAGCTCTTAGTCTTTTATACTCATTAAGATAAAAATCCGTCTTATATTTTTTGTATTTTCCCAAGAAATTATTCTTCGCTTTAAGTACTTTCCTAGTGTCCTTACTATACAAGAGGGATATTTAACCTTTCTATGGCGATATCTCGGAATATACATAGCGAAGATAGTGTTTAACCTTTCGTAAAAGTCCTGACATATTTCATTTATAGTTCTATTATAATTCAAAAAGACCAATCAGTTCCTAAAAATTTCCTACTATAAACTCGGAAATCAGCTTTCTTAAAGTTAAAGCTCAGATTATCTTTGCTGAAGTAAATCTGTTTATTTCTCGTCCTACAAGTATTCAGAGTAATAGCAAGAGCTGGATGATGAGGGCACTCATCTCTATTGATTGACAAGTTGGTATTTGATATTACTAGGTCTAATAGTCTATTGTTGATATTTCTTATGTTGTTATACTGTTTCATTTCGTAGAATTCAAGTAAGTTCCTAAGTAGTACCGATTTTGCATCCGTTGTGGATTCAGGATACAACGGTATATAAAGTCGCCTATTATTAATATATGCCTGCCATATATAGTCTCCAAGAGTTCAAGGTATTCAAAAAACTTATGATAAATATCACAACTTAGATTAGGAGGAATATATACAACCATTACATATACCACATCTGCTTTACAAACAATCTTTACACCTACAATATTAATACATGATATTACCTTATTACACAGAGATAGGTCCATAGAGTAAGACTCCAAAGAAGCGGCTACCGCTAGTAGTACTCCCCCACCCTTGGAATATTCTCTGTCTGATCGGTATACTGCATACTTGGTTGAGAATAATTCTTTTCTATCAACACTTGCTGTTAACCAAGTTTCGGAGAAAGCATATACATCAAATTCTGCTTCAGATGTTCCAGTATATATGTCATCAACTTTAGTATTTATTCCCCTTGTATTCTGATAGTACAAACTGAGATTGTCTATGCATGATTTTCCCTCTCTGGCCCCATGAAGTTTTTTGAAGAATGAATGCCCGGAACACCTTTCACATATTTGACTACTAAGTCCTATTCACCATTTTTCTTCCTCGTTTCCAGCTCCGAAAGAAGAGTTTTTAGCTTTTGTCGTTGCATATACGTCAAATCCGCCTTGATTGTTACATTTAGATTTTCCAGTTTACTCTTTTTCTTCAAACATGTTTTTGGTATGCTCCCTTCCGAGAACGTCACTCTCATTGGACGTGTTTTTGTTCCTCTTTTTCCAATTCTTCTCACTCTAAATTCCGAGCTTAAATTTATCTCTAGTTTCTTCAAAATTTTCACCACTTGTGCTATCCTTTGCAGCTTCATCTGTTGATTCAGTTACATTGTAAATAATTATGTTTTTACTTCTTTGACTACGATCTTGGATTTCAGAGATAATTTCATCTTGTTCAGACTCCGCCTGAGGGCTAATAGTAGGTTTTTCTTGTTCAGCTCTTATTTGGACAATACTATCTTTAAACTTCTGAACCTCCTGTTCCAAGTTATTTATTTAGGCTGATTGTACGTTTAAAAAATCATCGAGAGCATTTTGGAGATGATTTTTCTGATCTATAATAAGCTGAAACAACTGCCCTATCACAAATAATATGTCCTTATTACTAACATTTGTTTCGACTGCAATTCCTGCATGCTTCTTATTTCTTTCTTTCTTATTTACGTCTGCATTCAAGAACCTTGGATGGCATCTGTGACGTTCTGGCTAGCGCCCGAATCAGCTTTTACCAATTTGTTCGATTTCGATGTTGATTTGCTTGCTTTGCTTGTTCCTGGTTTTCATATGAGGTCTCGGAGTCTGAAAGGTTTGATTTCCTCATCGAAACTCTTCTAACTTCTTTATTTACAGAGCAATATTTACATTCCCATGTATGCGATCCTGAACGCTGTGCCCATGAATAAACCTTGTTTAACTCTGCTACTGATATGCCAGAGCATCCTTTATGTACCCAGGCGCAGCATCGGGAGCACTCAAGTGCATGCTGATTAGATCTAATTGTGCGATGACAGACACTACACTCCTCGTTCTCCGTCATTTTTATCTTGAGCCTGCGGACTTATACCCAACTCCTTCCAGTAATTTAGTCGATTATAAACTATAAATTTCCCAACCGGACTGTCGAATTTTTATCCACCTCTGTGATGTTATATTCAGTTGAGTTTTGTGTAAAGTGTATGAATATATGAGAACAAAAAAATAAGTTCACTTTTCGTTAATTGCACAATATTGAAATGGTATCAAATACGAGCTTCAAATTCCATACATACATGCATATAACATTTATAATTATTATTGTATTCCAAACCACTTAAAATCGCACAACACTTCGTCGAGATGTTTACTTTTATCACGGAGGTTAAAGGTAAGTCTCTATAAACAGATGAGTAAATTAAAATATACATTCACTCACATTACCGAGGAAAACTAGTTGACAAATCCATAGGAATGCTTTCTCCCAGTTAAATCGACTGATTTCTACAATTTGCCCGGGCGTTGTGAGGACAGAATGTCAAATTAACTGTCAAAATAGATGTTTACTTCCTCCTTTTAAAGTAAAGCAGCAATAAATATGGGGAACTGACAGTTATTATAAATACTAAGCCAATTATATTACAAATTCAACACCTAGTCATTAACTGGAGCTATTTTTCCTTAATTACAAGTGATTCGTGGTTCTGCACTACACAGGAAGGATTCAGCAGAGATGTGTAATTCAACTTTTAGGGGCTATGGATCGAAAACTAAGTTCTTTCAGATTTTTGGGCACAGGAAAATTTTGATCCTCACATTCAAAACTATTGGACACCAGAAATTCAATAAAAACAGCCGAAAATGTTCTTGCTCTGCAACGACATTTTTGCAACTAAGCCAGCTTACGACAAAGTGTTATCTTAAGTTATTTTCTCCAATATCTGCAACAAACTCGCGGAATTGTTGGTGCTTCTGATAAAATTGATAGTTGATATGAATGGTTTTAGAAGGTCAGAAATATCGAAAGATTCTCAACACGGGAACATACATCTTTTGCCTCCATCAATTGTAACAATTTTCAACATTTTCTATCGAATGTTTATTAATGTCATTTTTAGCTCTCATAAAAAATTATGTATTCTTCATTAGCCGCCCCGTGAATACTTTTAATATCAAGAAGTTCTTCATACACTTCATAGCTTTTATCTACTTTTTGAATAAAAATCAACAGTATATGAAACATAAGTTGACTCATCCACGGCCTGAGAAAAGCACTCAAGTTTTCCATTTTTGTCAGTCCTTCCAAGGTATAGAATTTTCTGACAAACTATCAATCTATGGTCATTTCTCAGATTAAAAGTAGTTCTCAAAGCAAAAGAGAGAAATTTGGACATTGTCAAAGTGCGAAGATGAATTTTGTCTGCACCGACTTCTGCCGAGTTCTACGAAATGGAGGAACGCATCGACTCGAATTTCGAGTTTTGATGTTTGTTCTTTTCCAAAAATATTCCGTAGATTTACTTCTCAGAAAAGAAATTCCAACTTGTCTCAGGGTACTGTGCCTGACTGCAGATGATACACTGAAGTCGAAATAAGCACAATCTCTGAAAATTAATTTGACTGGTTTACTAGTCATGAACACTTTTCGTCGAGTTTTTGATCTCTTGTTTTTTGCTTTTCCATAAAGGATCGGTTACCACTATCGAAATATGATGTTAGTTTATTCGTTACCCATGGTTTTGCATTTGACTTTTGATCTAGGCGTTACGAAACTGGGTCCAATCCTAAGGTTTCACCATAACCTTGCGTTATGTGTTGATTCCATTTCGTTACGGTCAGCTTTCGACCTTTCAGGTTCACATCAGTTTGGCGAAATAGCTAAGAGCTAACTTGATATTCTGAGAGATTTTTTAACAAAATGGATGTGTGTTTATCATTGGGAATGATCTGCGTGATGGAGTCATGAGGAAGTTTTGGTCTATCGGGGTATCGCGCAGGAAAGGTTCAACAGACTTTTTCAATATCAAATTCTCCATAAATTTTTAACAAATTAAAGTAATGTTCATTTGTTTCTTGTCAATTCTTTCAAAAAAGCCTACTGATAATTCAGATATCTCTAATAACCGTACGGACATTTGACCTTTTCCAAGTTAATATAAAAACCTTTTAATTTAGGTATAGGTTGTAATCATAAACTCCCCCTATTTTTTAGCGTACAATCCACTGACGTTGAGAAAAAAGGGGTTGCCACTTATGAGTTACATGATTTACGAATTCTGCGGCAATTTTTGAGCACTTACTATAAGTTTTTGAACAGTTTCAAAGACCTACGAAGCTGCAAGTTTTATTGAGGCAAATTCTGGTAATTTTTGACCTGACCCTTTCTGTTTCCAAAAAAATATTTTTTTGTCGAGGGCTGCATCTGTCAAAATTTGCAAAAAAAAAAATTAAATAGCTTTCAACCGGAGCCCTTCAGACATATAACATCGTAGATTATAACAATGTTATAAAAAACTGGTATTCCATTTTAGAAATAAAGTTGAGGTGCACTTTCGGTAGAACCGGAATTCCTAGACAATTTTTCATATTTCATCTGAAACTAGTTCAACGAAAAACCCCAGTATACCCAATTTCAGATTAATACTATCAGTAGTTTTCCCTATTCATTTCTTTAAACATACATGCCTTTTTTGCATGCGCAGTACCTACCGTTCCCACATAAGTAAGGCAAACAACCGATTAACCATTCATCTGTTCCATCTATACCTCTTCATGAAAAATGGTTCACTAGCTCCTAGTCTATAAGCTACATTAACCATCTGGGTATTTAAAAAATTAAAATAGTTATCAAAATGTAACAAACGTGTGATTTTGTTGCTAATTTGTTGTTCAAAGGTGGAACAAAATAATATTCCGAAAAAACTGTGGGTATTTAAGTAGTGAAAATTGCTATCAAAAAGAAACAAACGCTAAAGTTTGTTGCTATTTGGTTGCTCAAAGATGGAACCAAATCATATTCCGAAAAGCTGTCCCTACGGTTAAAACACATCCCCCATGTACCCCAAAATGACGAAAATCGCAAAACTAAATATTTTGCGAAATATGTTTGCAGGGTATTTTGTTACTATTTTGTTACTTGTGACGTCAATAACAATCTTGTTGCTCAAGTCGTTTCCGAGGAACGGTGGCTAATGTAGCTTAAGTCTTAAGATACCTTAGCCATGTGAATATTTAAGGATCGAAAATAATTCAAATCAAAATGAATCAATTGCGTGATTTTCTTCCTGATTTATTGGTCAAAGTTGGAACAAAATAATATTCCCTACGGGTAAAAACTACCCCCCGTGTAACCCTATAAATATTTCAAATTAGTTCTGGTAACATAGTCGCGAAGATAAACTATTTCAAAATTTGTAATACTTAAATCTCTTAAGTTTTATGACATTATATCACTTTTTACTGTTGACTTGAACAGAGCGTAGAGTGCTCACAAACCTTAATCATGTTCAACCAAGTAACTTAAGAAATAAGTATATATTGCTGTTTTTCTCGTGAAGTGTCTATCTTCACTGAATGAAATTTCATAATGTTATATTTTGTTTTACCAAGTTTTTCGCTTGACAAGAACAAGCTTGTCTGAATTTGTATCACTAATCAATAAAAAACCACCAAAATACTTATATTTTTAATTTTTTATATACATTAATAGTTTTGGAATTATTTTTGTATTCTCCATCATGAGGTTAGACTTGTTTTTAAGATCGTCGACTTCCAGCCAGAGGGCTATATATATATATATATATATATATATATTATATATATATTTCTATATATATATATTATATTGTTTTTTAAGTTTTCGCGGGCACTAAATGTTTTAGGTGGTTTCCGGGAATTCATCCGCGTAGTTGATAACTCCCGCAGGGATCGATGGTAAAATGACGACGTTTCGGCAGAGTCACATCTGCCCTCTTCAGGTCGGTTCGCATAATTCTCGTAGCCTTCTGCTTTCGCTTCTAGTTACTCGAATACTAAGATTTTCTGAAGCGAGCGGGCTGTTATATAGTCGCGGCTCGGCGCCTATCGGTTGACACCGTGAACGGCTGCGTGTGATTGGCCCATGGCGCTCTGTGGGCACGGACGGCTCCATCCTGCTGATTTGTTATTTCCGGTTGAGTTGTTATTGGACGGGTCCGGGCCGGTATGGTGTTTAATAGGATTTTCCAACAATTCGATAAGTTCTTAATTTCATTGCGTGCGTTTAGACTGTGAGGTCTCTTCGCTATTTCAATTAGTTTGCCCCACATAGGTTTTATGACAGTCTGCACATGGAATCTCGTACACTCCCTGTTGTTCTAAAGGGATCCTCGTCTTCGGAGTCGTCAACATCGTGCTTATTTTTCTGTCTGTATTGAAAATAGTATCGATATTGTGTCTCCGTAGAATTCTTGCAATACTGTCCGTGGTCCCCTTGACATACGGTAAATAAGCCTTGGTTATTGGTGTCACATGCTCCTCGTCTGTTTGTCTCGGTTTTGACTTTAGGGTTCTTTGTATATTTCGGTCTGTAAATCCGTTTTGTCTCAGAGCTGTTTTTAAATTGTCCATTTCCTGTTTGATGTTATCGTGGTCAGCTAGCCTTTGTGATCTGGTTACTAAAGTCTTGACGACGGCTTGTAGTTGGGCTGGGTGGTGATGAGAATTAGCATGAAGTTATCTGTTGGTGTGAGTTGCTTTCCTATTTATGAGAACATCAAAGAATGGCAGTTGATTGTTGGCTTCAACCTCCATGGTAAATTTTATTTTGTGATGGATGCCATTAAGGTGATCTAAAAAAGTATTGAGGTGTTCCCTCCCATGAGGCCAAATCACAAATGTATCATCCACATATCGCAACCACAAACTGGGTTTAAGAGTTTTTGTTCTTAGTGCCAACTCCTCAAAGTTCTCCAAATAAAGGTTCTCTATAACTGGTGAGAGTAGCGATCCCATTGGAGCTCCTTCCACTTGTTTGATTCGTTGGTTCTCGTAAACAAAATAGGTGTTCATCAGACAGTGCCTTGTTAAGTCTACAAGGTGTTGAGGTGGTTTGTATTTTTCTATTATGATATCCAAGGCTTCGTCGATAGGGATGTTGGTGAATTTCGATGAAATGTGTCGAATTTTTTACATATGAGTCTGCCCCCTTTGCAAACGGTTGAAGTTGTTGGGCTAGGTATTTGGCTAGGTGTTGTGTTGGGGATCCAATTGAGCTTACCATTGGCCTCAAAGGTGCACCTTCTTTATGTAGTTTTGGCAACCCATAGAATTTCGGACATCTCGATGACTTTTCACGCGGAATGACTTGCAGCTGAAGAGTTTTGTCGATCCTACTTGCTTGGATCTTGGCCTTGGTTGTTTTCTCTAGATAAGTTGTTGGGTCAGTAGTAATTTGTTTATATGCTGGATCTTGTAGCAATACTTGAATTTTGTTTGAAAAATCCGCTGTATCTAAAATTACAGTCGCATTTCCTTTATCAGCAGGTAAAATGACAATGTCCTTGTTGAGGCGCAGTTGTTTCAAGGCCTCATTTTCTTCTATAGATAGGTTCCTTTTGGATGGTTTAGACTTTCTTAGAACATGTGACACATCTTGTCTAATTATTTCAGCGGTGTTCGCATCTAATTTTGAAACTGCTGCTTCCACGCCACATATTATGCTCTCTGTTGATATGTGAGAGGGAGCAATAGCGTAATTGAATCCCTTAGCCAACACGCCAATCGAGGAAGTGTTCAATTGGACCGAAGATAAGTTATAAACGGTTTTATTCGTTTCCAATTGCCGTGAGGTTAGACTGTGACCGTTATTTTCCGAGAAAAATTCGTTTTTGGGCTTCTGTTGGAGCTTCAATTTGTTAAATTTTGCCTGTTGTTGCATTGTTGTTAACTCTGCATTCGTTTCGGCCCTAAATTCGCTAATCTTATCGAATTTATCCCATATTATCGGGTGGAGTGTATTGCTTACCTGTAGGTGGATATCTAGGAGTTTAGTATTAAGAACATCCAAATCTCTTCTGACATCACGTATGGCTTCCCTAAGTAGGGCACATCTAGCTTTCCATAAGATATTCTGTGTGTGAAATAACAAATCAGCAGGATGGAGCCGTGCCCACTGAGCGCCATGGGCCAATCACACGCAGCCGTTCACGGTGTCAACCGATAGGCGCCGAGCCGCGACTATATAACAGCGCGCTCGCTTCAGAAAATCTTAGTATTCGAGTAACTAGAAGCGAAAGCAGAAGGCTACGAGAATTATACGAACCGACCTGAAGAGGGCAGATGTGACTCTGCCGAAACGTCGTCATTTTACGATCGATCCCGGCAGGGATCAGTTATCTACTACGCGGATGAATTCCCGGAAACCACCTAATATATATATATATATATATATATATATATATATATATATATGTATATCACACTTTCAAAATTCTCTTTTTAAAAAAGATTTTATTTATAGTGCACAATTATTAACTTTTAATATAAAACTTGAAAATAACAATATAATACTTTATAACAATAAAAAGACAAAATGAGTGTTAAACTAAACTAGACAGAAGTGTAAGTAATAATGAATAATGAAACAAAGCAAATGTATAATTTATAAGCTAAGAATGCTGACGAAGCTGCCGCCGCGCTTGCAGTTCTCACGGATGTTCGTCTGCAGGTAACTGGAGACGACACGTGTTATGCTGACTCAGCTTGGGAACTGTTGCTAGGTTGTTTCATATAAGTCGGTTGAATAACTTATATAACAACTCCCATCCATATAAAAAAGTTGATGCTACAGCATCGACTTTTAAGGGAGGTTCTGCAATTCCATATCCTCGACAGGACTAAGGAGGCTATGGAGTTTTACCCTGGGCTTGATGGTTGATGGACCTGGTGGTGGTGCTGGATCGGCAGGAGGGCTGATCGTTGGAGGCTTCTGGAATTTCTTCCTGATGATGTTCATGGAAAGGAAGGCAACCACAATTGCGATTGATGCCATTGTGATGATCGTAAACCAGGAGGTGTGTTTCTCCAAGAATGGTTGGTCTAGGAGCTTTTCCAATTCCCTGGAGTATTGTCTAAGCTTATGGTTAGCGATATTCAGGTCTCTGGCATCCAATTCTTGTAGTCTCATGGGTTTCAACTTTGGAAGCTGACTGATGGTTGGCAGGTTGTCGCAACAGTTGTAGGGGATGTTGACTGGGTGACTCTTAAGTGTGATGTTGTCAACGTTGTTGGTGGTCCTTCTGGCATGGACCCTGGTGTTTCCGATGAAGGCATTGCAACTGGGTTGGATGGTCAGTAGAGAATTTGTCGATATGGATTGGGTAACGACATCTTCTCCCTTGCACTTGATGTTGATGGGCAACTGTCCGGAAATCGAGATTAACCAAAGGTTCAGGTCAATTTCTTGAATATTATACTCTTCGGCATATAATATTAAAGGCTTGCAAGTTGGAGGAAGGGCTGATGGCTGTCTAAGAAGCTGTGCTTCGCAGAGGGCTTCTTTGTCTATGGTGTGTGGAATAACTTTGGAACAGATCTTATGTTCTTTAGATAATGGCTTATAGTCACTCAAGTCTTCGAAAGATGCGTACAATAGCGAATCGTCATCTCTCGCGATATATTTTAATTTTGTTGGAAGAATATGGTGAAATCCTGTTCGATAATCCAAAACTGGGATAGGATACAAGCGGTATAGTGTATAAGTTTCAGGATTGACTAAGGGGATTTTTAGTACAAAAACAATTTTAGTATTGATTTGAAAAGCTTCCAATTCTATTAGATCGATGTATCGAGCAACATTTGAACTATAGGTTGGAAGCGGTAAGTTATTTTCATGAAGTGACTGTGATATTTTCTGAAGGGAGTCGACCAAATCTACTGGGTTTATAATTGAGCTATGTAAAATTTTTAGACGGGCGAAAGAGACTGCAGTTAATACATCGTTGAGAGTATCTTCAATGTATACGTAACTTTCCATTAAGCTTTCACACAAATCCAAGACATTGGCTTGAAGTTCATAAAAAGCAAGATCGTCTGTAATGAACACAATTGACTTCCTAATTGCTTCGATATTTTCCGAAAATATTCTCTCTTCGGACTGAAATTTTTGTATTGTGGTGTTAAGGTTCTTAATGACTGAAGTTGTTACTGATAATTGTCGTTTCATTAAGTTTTCAATTTGATGTTGATCTTTAGTAATTTTGTTTATAGAGTCACTAAAGTATTCTCCGTCTGTTGCATCTAAGTTACCGGAAATAGATTTCCAAATCGATCCCAGTCCATTAATTAGTCCGCGTTTCTTTCTGTTGGTACTGTAAGTCACAGTGTCAGCGAAAATTTCTGTATATTTGATGTTAACAGATTTTGATATTTGTTTCAGGAGGCTTACGTGAGTCTGTACTTTTGATTTGAAGATTTTAATGTTAGTTTTGTTGTCGTTAATAGTTTCTAAAAGTCTGTTCAGTATATTGTCGTTGTTAGAAATAGCGTCTCGAAAGGGGTTTAGATCTTTGTAAACAAGGAGTGTCCATTTCTCATTAGAAATTTTAAGGGTTCCTTCTTCATGGAAGAAAACTCCTATAGTATTGTTAACAGGCGTAATGGAGTACTGTTGAAGGTTCACGACTGAAAACAGTCCACAGAATCTGAAAAAAGGGATTTATTCAAAATAGGGTTTTAGTCTGTCAAAGTTAACTTTAGTTATTTGGTTTGTTTGTAAATTTATGACGGTGGCAGAGTTTTTTCGTATTGCGGTAATTTCGAAGGGGCCGTTGAATTTGTTTTCGGCTTTATTTTTAATTTGGGACTCTTTTACGTAGACTTTGTCGCCTACTTTGTAATCGGGTTGTTTAGTAGAAACGTGTTGGTCAAATCGCACTTTAGATTTTTCTTTCTGTCTTTCGGTTTTAGCACGGGCGAGTCTGTAGTAATAGTCCATTCTGTTATTTAGGTCTCTTACGTATTTCGAAATCAGTTTTTCCTGGTTGTAAAGGGTTTCTGGAGGTCTACTTGAAGTGTGCCCAAATATGAGTTCATAGGGCGTGAAACCGGTGGTTTTGTTTTTCGTGTTATTATAACAGATGATGGCATAAGGGAGGACGTTAAATGGATGTTCGTTTGGATGTTCCGCTGTATTTGCCCTTATCATTTCTGCTAAGGTCGCGTGAAATCTTTCAATAGAACCGTTTGACTCGGGATGTTGAACGCTGGAGAATGTCAGTTTTATGTCGTATAGTTGGCATAGATCCCGCATTAAAGTGTTGTCAAATTCACGTCCATAGTCACAATGGATGCGAAGTGGAGTGCCGTAATGTTGAAAGAAAATCAAAAGGGTGTTTACGACAGTTGAAGTTGTTTTGTCGTTTATGGGGTAGGCTTGTGTAAATTTCGTTAGTTCATCCCTAATAGTCAGTGCATGATTTCTAGATGGATACTCGAAGATGTCAATGTTAATACGTTCGAAAGGAGTCTTGGGTGTTTCCGTAATAACAAAAGGTGCACTTAGGTTTTTCCTACAGAACTTTACCTTTTGGCAAGTTTCGCAGGATTTGATGAATTGTTCTACAGTTTTAATTAAGCCGGTCCAATTGTATTTTTCCCTAATACGTCTGATAGTTTCGTTAATGCCACGATGGAGGTTGTTTTTACCAGAGTGGTATTGTTGTATTATTATAGGAATTTCGTCTTCGGTAGGAGTTGTAACAATGTTTTGGCAGATTTTCAGTTTGATTTCTTTGTCGGAGAGAATGAAAGATAAAATTTCAAGAATGGGAAGTTCTATGTTATTTTCTATGCAGTATGTTTCGGAGTCGTTGAATTGGTCTTGGCTGGTATAAATAATTTTGAAAAGATGTGAGACGACAGTTTCAGGGTCATAGGGCAAAGGTACAACTAAGTATTTTCTATGCCTGACAGATTTACTGGCCATGATGTTAAGAGTGTCATTACTGAAATTAGGGTCTTCTTCGAAAAAGTCATCAATAATTTTGTCGTGTAAGTCGTTAGTTTTGTTTTGCCAAAAGAATGTAACTATGCGTTTGTGGGACTTGTCTAGAAGTTGAGAATTGGATATTTCAATTTTAGAATAATCGATTATTGACTCAGTTTTGTAGAGTTGAACAAATCGATTAAACTCAGCGATAATTCTTTCGTCATGTTCGTCGTCATTGTCAGAGTTTTCAGGTTGTTCGGAGTCAGTTTCGTTGTTAGCGTTGATTTTGGAAAGGAAATCAGCACATTGCTTGAAATGGTTGATTTTGATGCGAGAAAGAGCATCTGCGTTTTGGTTTACCTTGCCGGGCTTGTACTCGATCTTATAATTGTATTCCTCTAGCTTAAGGCGCCATCTGGCTAGACGACTGCCAGGATCTTTGATGGAAAAGAGCCAAGTAAGCGGACGGTGGTCACACAGGAGTGTAAACCTTCTCCCAAAAAGATACGGTCTGTAGTGCTTAACAGCCCAAACTATGGCCAACAATTCTCGTTCGATGGTGGAATATCGTGTCTCTGCAGCACAGAGGGTGCGAGAAGCGTATGCAACAGGGAGATCTTTTCCCACAGGGCCTTGAGAAAGAACCGCTCCAATAGCAAAAGCACTAGCATCAGTAGTGAGCAGGAAGGGTTCTTCAAAGTTTGGATATATCAGAATTGGGTCAGATACAATGGCTTGCTTCAGTTCATTGAAGGAAGACTTGCAATCTGCGTCAAAGATGAATTTGACGTCTTTTTGGAGTAGTTTAGTCAGAGGTTTAGAGATCTTCGCAAAATTTGGTATGAAGCGTCTGTAATACCCAGCGAGACCAAGAAAAGATTTGATGTCTTTCGGAGTTTGGGGTTGCGGAAAGTTCTGAATACATTCAACCTTTGAAGGGTTTGGTTTTACACCTTCTTGTGTGATAAGATGGCCAAGATAAGCCACTTCTTTGCGAAGAAATTCGCACTTATCAGGTTGAATTTTTAGGTTAGACTTCCGAAGTCGTTTAAAAACTTCTGTCAACCGGGAAATATGTTCATGGATGGTCGGAGAGTAGACGATGATATCATCCATGTAGACGAGACAACGTTCATTCTGTATACCCAGAAGAATATTGTCCATGACCCTCTGAAAAGTAGAAGGTGCATTTTTTAAACCAAATGGCATACGAACGAATTCGTAATGACCATTTTCGACAGAAAAGCCAGTCTTAGGAATATCTTCCTCTTGGATTTCCAACTGGTGGAACCCGGAAGCGAGATCCAGTGTCGAAAAGTATTGACACTTTCCAAGTTGGTCGAGAAGATCGGATATATTTGGCAGAGGATATTTATCGTCTACAGTCAATTCATTTAATTTCCTGTAATCGATAACAACTCGCCACTTTTGTTTACCAGAAGCATCGAGCTTCTTGGGGACGACCCATACAGGGGAGGACCAAGGAGATGAGGAGTGCCTAATGATACCTTGTTCGAGCATTTTTCCAATTTGGGTTTTCACTTCCTCTTTATGAACTTGAGGATATCTGTATGATTTGGTGAAAACGGGCTTTGCGTTATTCGTATCAATCGAATGTTTAACCTCGTTAGTGAAAGTCAAGACGTCACCTTCAAGATAGAAAATGTCTTGAAATTCCAAACAAAGATCAGTGATTTGTTCGCGTTCTTCGTCATTTAGATGTTCAGTTCTAATTTGTTGTCTAATAGTCGAGTTTCTGTCTATGTATTGGGATTCATGATAATCGTCTGTATTGAAATTCAGAAGAGGGTGAGTTTTGTCAAGTGGTTCCAGTTTTAAATCAGAAAAAGTTACTGTTTTGGGCATCGCGTTAGCGTTTATTATAGACGTTAGAAATTCACCATTTGCGTTAATATGTACGAGTGCGTTTGGAAGTCGTACTCTGTCAATTTCTTGAGTTGGTAAGATGGCGTCGATGTTAAAAAGATCGCATCTAAGTTTAAAGATCTTTTCTGTGCGTGCCTCAATGGTTATTTTGTTTTGTGTAGGTGTTTGTGAAGTAATATTAGGCTTAACGTTGAGTGTGTCGGGTACATCAGTCAAGGGTTGATCGTTATCGGGAACTTTGTGTAAAGGGATGGTTTTAAAATTTGTTATTAGCTGTTTAGATTTTAAGTCAACTATGCATTCATAGTGTTCAAGAAAATCTAATCCTAGTATGCCGTCAAACTCAATGTCCAAATCGTATATAAAAACTTTATGTGGGTTACGTGGGGCGAATGGGATTAAAGTAGATTGTGAAATAGGGATTTTTTCATGGGTAATTCCTTGAATCGTTACCCTTTCAGGAGATCTTTGGGTGAAATTCTTTACGGTATTTTCTTTGAAGATAGAGATACCAGCTCCAGTATCAATGAGTAGTTTAAATTTAGAAGAAGCGTCTAGAATGTAATAAAGATTTTTAGAGTTCACAGTAAGAAGTGGGCTTAAAGAAATAGTTGCTCCGGGAAGTTCAAATCTGGGTTCAGATCGTCGAGATTCAGGTTTTGAATCTGGGTTTCGATTTCGCACAACGTTGTTGTCGAATCGGAAGGTTGGTCTAGGCTCGGAAGCGCTAGAAAATCCTGATAATCGTGACGATTAAAAGGCTCGACGGGGGTATCTTCAAAAGTTTCTTCGAAGCCTGAATAATTTTGACTATCATCCTCGTAGTCATAAGTATTGTAATTATCGGTATAATAATCCGAATATTGTGAGTAACCATCATTTTGTTGTTGATTGAAATGATGTGTCCTTTCAGGACGGTTATTCGGGTTATTCTGTATAACCGAAGGACGAGAATAATTTGGGTTCATTTGAGACCTAAAAGAGGGTCTCTGGAAGTTTTGTGGACGAAACTGTTGTCCTTGTTGAACAGGGGGATTGTTTGTAGGGAAATTTGGCCTTGTTTGTTGATTAGGCCCAACAGGATTTGGTCTATAGTTTGGATTAAACGTTTGAGAACTATTTTGTGTTTTCAAACGGCAATTTGCGGCTATGTGGCCTAATCGACCACAATGAAGACACTTAAGAGGTTGTGTCGGCTTTCGTGCTTGAGTGTTGGGTTTGAGAGGAACAGATTTGTTCGTTTTTTGGTCCTCGAAATAAGAAAGTTGAAGCTCTCTCCTAATCCGGGAGTGTGCTTCTAGAAGATCTTTTGGATTACTTGCACGAATTACTTGTCCTAACCGGGGTTCTAATCCCGTAAGAAGGGTATTCATGACCATAGTATCCACTAGAGTGGTCTGGGCGTCTTTTTTTTCTGGACTAAGCCCAGCCGTTTTGTGGATGCAGGAGTGCATTTTCGCACTCAATACCTGGAGTCGATTGTAAAATGTTATTGGGGACTCGTTGGCAAGTTGTTTCAGACGTTGTAAGTCGTGAATAAGGGAAGAGAGATCACGAGAATCTCCGAAATGCAATGTCAGTAGTTGTTTGATTTCAAGGTATGATCCGGGATTCCTTGAATTTATCAACTGCGCCGCTTTCCCTTTGAGTTTATTCTTGATGTGGATCACTAATAAATACTTTTGATCCGCCGTTGACATGTTATAAGCGCAATTACACGCGTCTATAAAGGTTCCCAAGGAAATTTGGTCGCCTTCAAATTCGGGTATAACGGAAAATATTTCCGTTAACCGATATCTCTCGGTTTCGGTGGTAACCGGAGTTGGTGAAGCTTGTGCCATTTTTATATTAGTCGATATAAAAGAATTGGAACAAGGGTGTAAAAATGAAATGTTAAAAGGTGTAGAAAATTAATGAACTGTAGAATACGTTAGTGGGAATTAACGATTGTTTGAACGATAGAACAGTATAAAATGTAAAGCAATAAAATCAATAGTTCTAATAAATCAGTTAATCAAATGGATAAATAAATCAATAAAATATGTAAATCAAATATATCAAAATAAAAATCAAATTGATAAATATGTAAAATCAAATAATAAAATAAATCAATATCAATAAAATCAAATAAATTATATCAAATATTAAAAATCAATGTTCAATAAAATAAATCAAATAATATTTACTTAAAACGAATGACGATTCACCATTACTTACATCAACAGGAACATTGAAAGCGCCGTGTTCTACGTTTGATTGCAGTGAGGACTTCTTTCAGGTTCGTTGTTCCGTTGAGGGATAGGAATCCGCCGCTACCAGTTAGAGTACTCGTGTTCTAGTAACGTTAGACGGATCCTACTGACTGCGCCAATTTGTTATATCACACTTTCAAAATTTCCCTTTTTAAAAAAAGATTTTATTTATAGTTGCACAATTATTAACTTTTAATATAAAACTTGAAAATAACAATATAATACTTTATAACAATAAAAAGACAAAATGAGTGTTAAACTAAACTAGACAGAAGTGTAAGTAATAATGAATAATGAAACAAAGCAAATGTATAATTTATAAGCTAAGAATGCTGACGAAGCTGCCGCCGCGCTTGCAGTTCTCACGGATGTTCGTCTGCAGGTAACTGGAGACGACACGTGTTATGCTGACTCAGCTTGGGAACTGTTGCTAGGTTGTTTCATATAAGTCGGTTGAATAACTTATATAACATATATATATATATATATATATATATATATATATATATATATTGTATCCAAATAACGTCCCCTGGGAAGTATTTTTTTTTATAAAAACTTTTAACTGTTCATGACAAATTTAAACTACTTTTTTATTAAATAGCAGAGTTATATTAATATCTATAATCTTTCAAACTATACGGAAAAGTAAATTATTCATATTTCATTTATTGAAATATGAATAATAAGTCAATGTAATTGACTTAGACTTAAGCTATATTGGCCACTGTTTCTCGGAAAGGGCTCGAGCAACAAAATTGTAATTGACGTCATAAATTAGCAACAAAATACCCCGCAAATGAATTTTATAATATATGTAGTTTTACGATTTTCGTCCTTTTGGGGTTTTTCGGAATAGTATTTTCTTCCATCTTGAGTAACAAATTAACCACAAAAGCACGCGCTTGTTTTATTTTTATAGCTTATTTCATTTCTTAAATACCCACATGGCTATTGTAGTTTAAGTCTTAAAGTACATTAGCCACCGTTTCTCAGAAACGCTGGAGCAACAAAATCATTTTTGACGGCACAAATTAGCAACAAAATATGCGCTTAGTTCCAATGAGGCACTATGAAATGGCTACTGCAACTTAATAGACGTAAAGTTTACTATGTAGACAGGGGTTTCGTTTCAAAACCAGCGACCCAAAATAAGACAAAAAACCCGTTTACACACTTATTGATATAACTGTAAAAAATATTTCATGGGAATTAAATTATTTTCTGTTAGGTAGATGAAAGGGGGTTAGTCGGCCAGATACTTTTCATTATTAGATAGCCCCCGCCTTTATTTTGTATGCTCGGCTGTTATACCTTATACCCCTCTGTAAAAGCTGCTACCCAGAGTGATATTTCAGCTACTGTTTTTATTATACAGCTGCAATCCTGTTAGCAAAAGACATGAGAGAAAAGGGGTAACGCTGCCACCACTTGGAATTGAATTTTGGTAAGAAAGCATCCTGGAACCCATTTCTGTATGTGTGCTGTAAATAAAAATTTAATGAGATTTACTGCTCCTAATCTTCCTTGTCTCTCAATACTTGGTTGCTTCTGAATAAAATAGAAACAAAATTTATACCCAAAATAAAATAAAACAACTATAAAAATTGAGCAGGACTTATAGAATAGTGCCAGTAAACTTCGTGGATTTAAGTTAAATTATAACAACTAATATTCACTTCACTTTCTAGAACTTTATTTACACATCAAAATCCAACTCTGTATCAGCAGAACTAACTGTGGAATGTCCAGCCATCCTCTTTATTATCACATCGAACTCTCTAGCAAATTTCGAGTTCGTGTAGCGTTTGCCGGAGTGTTATCGGAATTTCCAGTCAGATTGACCTTGTACAGGATTCCTTTTTTTATACTTCAGTCGGCTTAAATGTTTTACGTTGTTTTAGTCAGGAGCGGCGTAGATACATTTTATAACACTGCCCCCCCCTTCCATCCTTATCGTCCCGATTGGGAATATTCTCTTCATGGTAGGGAGTTAGTCGATCCAAAGGAACTACCTTCAACTTAGCTCTTGGATTTCGACGGATATGGTAGACAACGTCATTGATCCTCTTGACCACCTCGGGTGTAAGCTTTAGAGATTTACCCTTGCTCCTCTGGGGTTTGTACAGCCAGACCTTGTCCCTGTCTTGGAACCCGACTGAATTAGCATTGAGGTCATATCGGGTGTTCATCCGGTCACTGCTGGCCAACATCTGTGTTCGGGCTAGTGCATGTATTGCCAGCATGTTATGTCGAAGTTGGTCGGCATAATCGTTGAATTTTTGGGACGGTTCTTCGGGGGAGCCAAACGCCAGATTGCAGGGTAATTTCAGCTCTTGTCCGAATAGGACCCTGACTGGAGTCAGACACGTACTGTTATGTACAGATGAGCGATAGGCCAACAGGAATAGGGGAATATGCTCATCCCAATCACGCTGGTTATTGCTGACGACCTTGGATAGGTGTTGTTTCAAGGTCCTGTTGAATCTTTTCACCAATCCATCTGACTGTGAATGCAATGGTGTTTTCCTGATTCCCAACAGTGTACAGACCTTCTGGAATACATTCGGTTCGAAGGTACGCCCTTGGTCTAAATGTAGTTACAACGAAACCCCAAACCTGCTGAATAGCTGGTGTCTTTTTTTCCAATACTTGAGATTCATTTTTTCTCGTTAATTCAACTTGTTCTTGTTTTTCTTCAAATATTTAAAAATCATTTTGTTTTGTTAATTCAAATTTCGAAAATAACCCTTCCATTAAATTCTGTTCTTTTTTTTCCATGACAGTGACAAGATTTTGTTGTTTTTCATCTATGTTAGTAACAAGGTTCCCTAATTCAATTTTACGTTTTTCATCGAAATATTTCACTAACCTTTGGTGGATTTCTTTTTGAAGTTGTTTCTCTTTCTTGTCACGTTTTTTCCAGGATCTGAGTTATTTTTTCGTCTAGTCCATCCATGACTTGTTTGCATATTTTTTTGGTAGTTTTTCCATACTACAAGTTGTTGCCATAAATCAAATTACGATGTTAACTTCAATGAATTCCACACTTCCACATCAAACTGCAGTAAACTTCGTGGGTTCAAATTAAATCTTAACAACTAATATTCACTTCCCTGTCTAGAACTTTATTTACACATCAAAATCTAATATTTACAACAGCTGATTGCGCAAATAATTTACATCAAAATAATATCACTATCTAAGCTGAACGAACTGCGGAATGTCCAGCCATCCTCTTTATAATCCACATTGAACTCTCTAGCACATTTCGATGGTCATCTCGCAGTTCGTGTAGCATTTACCCGAGTGTTATAGAAATTTCCAGTCAGTTTGACCTTGTACAGGATTCCTTTTTTTATACTTCAGTCAGCTGAAATGTTTTACGTTGTTTTAGTCAGGAGCGGCGTAGATACATTTTATAACTAATAAAATTAAAAAATATAATGTTTAAACAAAACAAAATATAGCACACAATCTATAGAACATTGGGAGTATGATATGAGTATTATTATTATTTAACTATCCCTGTAAGTATTGGGATTGGAGGACAGTTTAAGACTAGCTAACCCCTATAGGGACCCTAACTACAGTAAGTTTTCTCTTGTACCAGCAGACCTTGGTGAGCCAGTTAACCAATGAGTTTCTGCATAAAACAAACTGTAAATAAACAACCTAAACAAAATTATATATATATATATATATATATATATATATATATAATTTTGTTATATATATATATATCTATCATGAGAAAAACAATTTGCCCCGTTCCAACCAACTCCGGTGAATATTTCTATAATTATACGATCTACCTCTGCCTCTCTCTGACATTCGCTGGTCTGTGAAACCTCTACTCTGGGTTCGGAAGTGAACCTACGTCTCACCAAGGCAAAACTCACAGATTTTGGCACTAACGCCCCTTTGTTAGAAAGAGTAATCGTCTTTACCGGGTGCGATTTAGTCAGTTAATCTCACAGTCACCTACATGTGAATAACGAAAAGAACACCAAAACTAACATGCTAGCTAGCTAAATTTCACTGATCCTATGTGGACAGGTGAAATACTCCTGTCTCAGGATTTCGCCACGCCACGAACGAACCTCCCTGTTCGTGTTTGTTCCTTGTGTTCCGGACCTGATCTCCATGAAGTCTCGATGAAGACTGATGTTTGTTTCTTAACATCAAGTTCCCGCGAAATTTCCGTTTCCCCCATATGTGAGTTAATTTAAACACATTTCCTATTTGTTTAATTTCCTGCACGCCTATTGGCTCGCTTTGAGACGTTTTAAATTTTTTTTTTACAATAGTTTCCTAACTCGATTCAAATAGACTGCTGATTAAATTTTTCCGAGTTTTTGACCTTTCGGCCATATTTGATTTTTGTTACTTTTACGCACGTAAAATTTTTTCATAACTGGAATGGCAATACATACACTATTCGATATTGTTTTAAAGAAAATAGCATATTTCGTAATGTGTATTTGATATTCACACTACCATTCTTTTAAACAAGACATACATAATATATATATGCCTTATTTAGTGCTTAGCGACAAATTTCGGCTTTACAAAAAATTTTATAATGCAACGAAACATTGCAATAATTATTATTTCAATTTGATTCAATAATTTCTAAAACGATGAATTTATCTAACACCACCGGGTGTTACACAACAGACGTTTTGAATAATATTCTGGAGATTTTCTTTGATTTTTACAAAAATATCTACCTACTTAAACTCGTTGTTTAATCTGTTATCATTGAAGTAAAATATCATAGTTAAAAAAATGTTTTATTTAAAAATTAACTTACATGTCACATGTTTCTTTGCAGTTATATTTATTCGTAAATTAAGGACCAAATTACACATTATGATTAATACTTGTATGGTAATAAAAAGTAACAATTATTTTAATTTTCCTAAAATATATGTTCATTTATAAGAATGGCACAAAGAGTGTGAGAGAGAGAGAGAGAGAGCGAAATAGGTACAGAAATATCGTACGACGGGAAGTAGATTTCCTAAAATGTTTTCGCTACCATCCTTTAGTTTTTACATAGATTATTATAGTGATAATTCTTGGCTTAAACATTTCTAGGATGGATGTGATGAGTTTTCCTTGAATTCTTTGGAAAGTTTATTGTTGAAAACTTTTAAGTACAAAATACCCTAATGAGAGGAATAATATTTTAAGATATGCAATAGGTCAGTATATGCGTTTTCTGTAGTATTAAAATCAAGTAATTTACATATTTTACAATTCTGTGAATTTAGGTCAGATATATGCCCTTATAATATTCATATTAACTGTTTTTTAAAGTGTTACGTTGAAATATTCAAGCAATTTGCATAAGATTACCTTCCTATTCATAAACTTAGTTGCAATAATTTTTTAGACTTAATATTCGTTAAGCACTCTTGGTGAAGGCAACGGAAACAGCGGACCATATATGCTTAGTACTTGCGAATTAATGAAATTTCAAATCGTTGAATGTCTACAGTTAAACATACCTTTTTTGTATATTCTGATAATGTAACATACAAATTGTAACATTTTCATAGTTTCAATGAAGTGTGCTTGAAATTATAAAAATGTTAAAGACAATTTTAAAAGAAATAGCGGTAACACAAAAATCAAAGGTAATCAAATGAAAATAAATTTGCTTGTATACTGTGGATAGATAGATATCTCAAAATAGTAAGCGTTGTTTAACATCTTTGGTCAATGTTTGTTAAACATAGCTTGCCAAAATTTGCGTTTGGTTTAGGGAGGGGTAAGTCAGGAAAAAATGTTCTAGAGGGGGGCAAATCAGGAAAAAAATGGTCATAAAAAAACTTGCAAATTTATAGGAGTTTTGTAGGCTCACGGCACATTTTACAGGTCTGGGGGGGGGGCATATATATCTTGAAAATGTTTTATTTGCTCTTCATTCATTGCATTCACAAATATGAATATATCAAGCTACCAAGCAAGAGTTCCAAAGTATTCTACCCATCACATTTCTGTGGTTTATGTATTTTTAAAATATTTTTCTTCTCTATTCCATGCTTTTTTGTTTGCTAAAATCCGAGTTAGCTACAGAGTAATGAGCAATTTATATATATTTTTTACATAAAATAACTTGCTATTTTAATTTAGTAATTAATTAAAACAACTTGCTATAAAAATAGCAAGGTGTTTCTTTGTTGAATAAACTAAAATAAAACAAATATTACAGGTCAGATATTAGCAAAAATGACCCTTAAATGTTTTTAGGTCGATAATGTATGATTAACTAATGTAAGTTAATGTAAGAGGTCTTGTTAAATTTTCTTCCTGAAATATTGGCCCTACAATATCCTATTGCAGTACTCTTGCACATACATTAACTTGAGGAGCCTGAGTGTGATCCCGACAAAAAATGAGACTTTCCATCAGACCAATACTGCCCATTCTGTATGTCTGTGCATTAAAAACAAACTTACCACTAGTCAATAACAATAAACAAAAAATGTTTTTTCAACCGTGGCTGTTGATTCTTTAGGGGTATTCTTATTAATTTATGGTCTTACTGTTTCGTTACTTTGCAATACAATCGCAGTTATTTACATTTTTCTACCTAATTCTGAATGTGGCGAGTTTTTTGGGGGGTTTGAAAATATTTTTAAAATATGACAAGTAAGCTCTTGATCTTTTGTCTGACTGGATATCCGTTTTGATTTTAAGTAAGTTCCTGTCTGATGGACCACAACGATCTAATTATTTATATTTTAGATAAAGTCGTTCGTAGATTCTGGATGCTCGGTTCGCGAGTACCTTGTTGACTTGGATGGTCATTGGGATGTTTGTGGAGGTAACGGTCTGTGTAAGTGCATTATAGGAATACATTATGCCACCGTTTTTTCCTCGGAACTAAACCATCTAAAAAACCAGTTGGTCGTCTCATTCTTCCTTCATGGTGAATTTAATACGCAAATGAATGCCGTTTAAGTATCTTGTACACTCTATTAATGCTTTTTCTTCGTCGTGACTCCAAATCATAAAGGTCTTAACTACATAAATGTACAAATATGACGGTTTCAAGATAGCACTGTTCCAGGCTTTGATTTCGAAAATTCCATATCAAAATTAGCAATGACCGAGCTGAGAAATGTTTCTATGTCTGCGCCATCAACTTGCTCATAGAAATCTTGATTCCACTAAATGTAAGTGTACGTAGTGCTTAGACGATGTCTGAACAGTGTTCATATATATCGTTTGGGAAGATGATTTAAATGTGTTGTATGTTTCATTTACCGAGTTCATGATCTATGAAGAAAGTACGTCGAAACTCACTAACATATCGCCAGGCTGCACCTTGAGAGCTTTTACTTTTTCTATAAAATGACAAAATCCATAATGTAGGGCAATGTTGTATGGTAGGTACTAAAACATGAGGCCAAGTAGAAGCCATTATTCTGATCTTCAGTCGGTAACCATTATACCTTGCTCAACTCATTTGTGCTTATATGGACCCTTACCATTAGATTCTTCTGTAATTTAGTAATATTCTTACTTTAGTTCTCTGTGTCAGCTTAAAGAAAGATACCTATGACTGGATGTTATGAAACCCTCAACATAAATCAAACATCAACTCACACCTGGAAAAACTGTGTTAATGAAGGGTATCTTTGATGTTACTCCTAAATTTGTTTCGGCAGAGGACATCAAGGCATAGTAATAAATTGAGAAACTTTCGGCGAACGTTGCAGAAATCCGTAGACATTCTCAGGAATCCTGCAGAGAGTTGAAACACCTAGCAACAATCTCACAAAGAAAGATTAGTATTTGTTTAGCGCCAAAAATAAAATAACTAAATGTAAACTTGATAGATGGCTCTAGTCGAGTTACGAATCTTGATCGATAAAATAGTTAGTGTCTTTGTTAATGATTGTGTCATTTCTGGACGATTTAAATTCCTATTTACAGTGTCCGGATGATAGTTCATAACTATGCTATTAATTAATTAACATTTCGAATATAATTATAGTAAGGTGGAGGTGTAATTTTCTTATCACAAATCTATTCCTTAGCAACCGAAAGTGATATTCTAGAATAAAATTGTATGTAGTAGAATCTTCACATTAAATGACTTTTCACGTTAACACATCACTTTGCGAAAATTGAATTAGGGAATTAAATTAGGAATCTGGTGATTCAGGCAAATCCGCCACCACGGGAACCAGAATTTACACACGGGTGACAAACAATCCTTTCGTTACAGAATAGAGGTTTTTTTGTCATTTTGCTAAACTGTAATTATTGGATGGCAGGCAATGAGGCACTATTTACCTAAATAAACAAATATATCGTTATCAGTTAACGGAAAATTATGCAATGACAGGCAAGGGAAATTATTGGTTTGGCTGTTTCAGAAACAAAAAACAATGCAGGCATGAGAACTCAAATAAATACATAAATGTATATTCATTAAGTAGCAAATTCAGTTATTTAGTAGACGGCAAAGGAAGAAGTGTTTTTAGGGGAAATTAAGTACCTCGGAAATCGAAACCTGGAAATTTGTATAATACTCCTCTTTAAAAAGGATCACTTGAATCTCCTAATGTAGGGAACCGAAATGAAGCAGACTTTTTTTGGGAAAATATAGCAGTTTTTTAATGAACTTGGACAAAATATGTTTAAAATGTCAGAAATGAAAAATTGTCAAAATTGTCAAATATATCAACATTTATATATTTATTTTGGCATATAATAAGTATATGCGAAAATAAAATACGAGAAAACATAACCTTCAGTATCATATACCTAGAAATGTGGATGTGCTGTACTAGTTATCTACTTATCTTCTACGTAAAATTCTTCATTACTAGTTAACAGTTAAACCTGTATTCAATCGAGTGTACTTGTTACGTATTGACGTAAAAAGTACCAACAAGTAGCCTGTATTATTTCACGTAAGAGTGCAAATATTTTGAGGAATAATAGTCCAGGTGAACATAAATCAAAAACCCTTACAATCTTTTTAAAAAATTACGCCTCCGTTATTAGTCACCGATAGATAATTTTGCATTTAATACGCCTCTCAAGCTTCACACATAAAAACTAAATAGATTATAGGAGTTTACTAACTAATTTAAAATTAATAAACGATTTTTTTTCTGATTTTTAGAAATAAATTGTAAATACACTGCAAATAGACCGAAATGTTATTGCAGTTCGCAGTATATGGAAGGCTGCTTATCAACGAACATATCCTCTATAAGCGTTGTTTAACGTTTTTTGTTTAAATTAAAAAATGCTATATTTTTAAAAAAGGTTGATTAAATAGTTTAATGTATTTTATGTTGAAAATAATAGCCCTAGAGTTCATTTATTACTTAAGTACATGTATTTGAATTTAATAAAGTTAAATTGTAACGAGTACTTTTTAACCAACATGTAAATAGCTTTTTGTCTTTCTTCATCAAAATTAACTAAAAACGATGTCTGTTTCCGAAATATTTCACAAATGTTTTGTTTACCGAAACAAATCTAACTCTTCACAAAACAATTATAATAATTCTGCCATATTGACAATAATTTACTTAGTATTTTCTTGGTTATTAAGGCCTACAGACCATAGCCACAGTGGTATAAGAGTTTTTATTTTGATCTGCTTTGAAACCATCTATATGTGACGAGACAACAGAGCGAGTGAGATAGTAACGAAATAATTAGTTTCAATTTATTTTTACAATGTTCTATTAAATTGATATTTGCTTAAGTTTAATTGTCTTTATTGAATGACTTTAACGTTTTATTATTACGTAAACATGCAAATTACTTTTACGTACCCGTTTATTGATTACAGGCAACGGAAGAAAACAATACAATATCGTTCAAAGCGAAAAGAAGAAATCGTTAAACGCATCCGATTATTTTACAATGAGATCTCACTTGGTGCATGATAATGAAACACCATAAAAAATGTTTCCATTATTGCAGTTCCACTGTCTGTCGCATAAATCGCATTTACTTAACACGCATCAATGACGAATTCTGTTAATTCATCACACGAAAAATATCGCAGAAAATCCACCGAGACTAAATGGGCTAATTAAGTCATCAGTATTCGTTACAGATTATTCACGAAAGGCGGATTTCTAATTAACTGCCGAGTATTAGTCTTGATCTATTTGCTTTGGTTTCCCTAATGCAATAGTTTACAAGCATATGTGGTCATAAACTAAACTCGATATTCCGACTGTAACTATTGAGAGCCGTTTTATAAACGTGAGGCAACTAACTATAATGAATTCCTACAGTAGATAAAAAAATTCATGATGGTATAATGTAATTAGTTAGATTTTGTTATCTGAAAAATTAAATATTAATTAATAAAAATTAATGCGTAGATGAACCAAACATATAATTCAACTTCAGTAGGGTGCTGCATTTTTTATACAATAAATAAAATGTAAGAAAAAAGATTACAATAATGGAGAGTATTGATTGTATCACACTGCTTTTAATTCCACATTTGTAAAAATAACAACGTCTGATTTTTCACTAGTAAAAGTTGAAAGAAATTATAAAAAAATGGTTTGTTTATAATCCATATCTTTGGTAAAGTTCAAGATTTTGGAAAATTGTCGCTGATATCGTAGTTAATTTAATAATCTTAATTTCAGAATGATTGTTAAGAAGGAGATTTAAGTATTTTGTATGTACATTGTTGTTTCTGTCCTATTTTTTTTCCACAGCAAATAAGTACTGGAAATTTGAAAATGGAAGTAAGTGTAAGGCAATTCCGCAAAATTGCTAGAAATAATGGTTGTCTCTACAGATATTCTTCCCCACAGATATTCATAGTGAAAGAGATGTCTACAATGTAATCAACCAGTATTCTTGTGTATAAATAGTGTTTATTATATTATGTGATTTATATCTGTGTTTGGTGATGTTTCTATTCCAAATCTGGACTACTTTTTAATCACTGTATATTTTAATTGAACGATCATCTTAAAAGGTTCGCTACATATAAATTTTTTAGTTTGTCAAAAATATACTTCACCCTGAATATGGCACTGAAAGGGAGTGATTATTTTCAATGAGTTTTTTTGAATTTTCTAACTTTATACACACATAAAACTTGTTGGGTTTTTGGGTTTGAATATATCAGCATATATATATATACGCCAATTGTTTGAGTAACGGCTGAATTGGCTAACACAATGTAAGAAAGGTTTCGGGAAGCAGCCTTTTATGAGCGATTTTATAAAGAAGTCAAATACACTTTTACTTTGCGAAAGCTTTCGAAATACTTTAATTTCTTCGTCAGTCTTTTGACTACAAACAAAATTTATAATTTTAATATGTGAGATAATTTCTTAAATACTTACAGTAAATTCTGATTGTAATTTGAAAAAGAGCACAAACATATGAAATTAATAAATTAGATGTAACTAATTTTTTTTTTGAGTGACATTGATAGCAAAACTGGAAATGAAGTTATAATCAAAAATAACATTACTATGGTGAGTAGAATAATGTATTGTTACTATGTAACTTAATTGTTGAATACTGAAAATGAATTTTTCTTGTCGATGTCTAAAAGATTGCAATAAATGTTATTCAAATTTTGGATATCTGGTTTTTTATTAATATTATTCGGATAATAGTTAATAAATATCATCTCTAAAAAATTTCTTTTGTAATAATTTTGTTCACATGCCAGAACTAAAGAGTGGCAATAGCACAACTTTCTTTTCCTTTTTTTCTTCGAAAGCTTTCGCAAAGTAAAAGTGTATTTCACTTCTTTATAAAATCGCTCATAAAAGGCTGCTTCCCGAAACATTTCTTACATTATATATATATATATATATATATATATATATATATATATATATATATATTCTGAGAGGCTTCCGCGGTCATTATTATGAACTAAGCTAGGTTCCGGGTGAGAACCGCGTCTGAATTTATTGAATACTCGACGTTTCGACTCCTGCTTCGGAGCCATTATCAAGAGACAAAAGTGAAAAAGAGTTTCAGAGTCTAGATCGAACTCGGGGCCTCAATCTGCCTACTCCCCAAGAGTCACTAGGTAACTGAACTGAATTTGAGTCTGCTCTGCTTCTTTTATTTATAGGTAGCGCTGGGTTAGAAGAAGATGTCACGTGATGAGGCTGTGTTGTGATTGGTTGGGTATTGGTGGGCGTGTCTGCTTTGTTTAATCTGGCAATTACGGAGGTCCAAGCTGTGGGAAGGCGAGTACTGTCATCGCGTCTATTTAGACAGAGAGGTCTTTTTTCTATTTCGATAGCTTCGCGAATAGTGGATGCCCTAAGAGAATTGAGAGATATGATAGTACTACTGTCCTCGAAGTTGATAGAGTGCCCTGTTTGGATATGGTGATGATGATGATGAATTCATCCGCGTAGTTGATAACTGATCCCTGCCGGGATCGATGGTAAAATAACGACGTTTCGACAGAGTCACATCTGCCCTCTTCAGGTCGGTTCGCATAATTCTCGTAGCCTTCTTCTTTCGCTTCTAGTTACTCGAATACTAAGATTTTCAGAGGCGCTCGCGCTGTTATATAGTCGCGGCTCGGCGCCTGTTGGTTGGCACCGTGAACGGCTGCGTGTGATTGGCCCTGGGTACGCCTTCCGCCTGCTGATTTGTTATTTCCGGTTGACTTGTTATTGGACGGGTTCGGGCCGGTATGGTGTTTAATAGAATTTTCCAAAAAATCGATAAGTTCTGAATTTTATTGCGTGCGTTTAGACTGTGAGGCCTTTTCGCTATTTCAATTGCTTCTCTTACGAGTCTTGATTTCGGGTGTTCTATATTTGCCAATACTCTGGTGTTCTCAAAGTCTATTCGGTGTGACATCGTGGTGGCGCGTTCCGCAATAGATGTTACTTTTTCCTGCTTTCTTACAGCTTTCTGGTGTTCATCACGTCTAGCTTGAATTCTTCTATTAGTTTGCCCCACATAGGTTTTATGACAGTCTGCACATGGAATCTCGTACAGTCAACACTCAACAAGTCTTAAACCCAGTTTATGGTTGCGATATGTGGATGATACATTGGTGATTTGGCCTCATGGGAGGGAACACCTCAATACTTTTTTAGACCACCTTAATGGCATCCATCACAAAATAAAATTTACCATGGAGGTTGAAGGCAACAATCAACTACCATCCCTTGATGTTCTGATCAATAGAAAAGAAGATGGAACCCTTGGCCATACAGTATATAGGAAAGCAACTCACACCAACAGATACCTTCATGCTAATTCTCATCACCACCCAGCCGAACTACAAGCCGTAGTCAAGACTTTAGTAACCAGATCACAAAGACTAGCTGACCAGGATAACATCAAACAGGAAATGGACAGTTTAAAAACAGCTCTGAGACAAAACGGAATAACAACTCAACCGGAAATAACAAATCAGCAGGCGGGAGGCGTGCCCATTGAGCGCACAGGGCCAATCAGCCAATATATATATATATATATATATATATATATATATATATATATATATGTTTTAGGTGGTTTCCTTCCGGGAATTCAACCGCGTAGTTGATAACTGATTCCTGCCGGGATCGATGGTAAAATGACGACGTTTAGGCAGAGTTACATCTGCCCTCTTCAGGTCGGTTCGCATAATTCTCGTAGCCTTCTGATTTCGCTTCTAGTTACTCGAATACTAAGATTTTCAGAAGCGCTCGCACTGTTATACAGTCGGGGCTCGGCGCCTATTGATTCGCACCGTGAACGGCTGCGTGTGATTAGTCCTGGGCGCTCAGTGGGCACGCCTCCCGCCTGCAGAATTGTTATTTCCGGTTGAGTTGTTATTGGACGGGTCCGGGCCGGTACGGTGTTTAATAGAATTTTCCAACAATTCGATTAGTTCTGAATTTCATTGCGTGCGTTTAGACTGTGAGGCCTCTTCGCTATTTAAATTGCCTCTTTTACGAGTCTTGATTTCGGGAGTTATTCCGAAAAACATGACGGCAAAGTTCTGGAAGAACAACAGAAAAACACAGAACATCCCACGGAAAGCCAGCCGTGCCCCACCCAGGCAAGCCACACGCGACGCCAGAAGAGACCTGGACGTTCCCAACACCAAACTGTCAGACATCCACCCACAGGCAAGCAACACACTTCACCCAACAACATGGGACAAACTCGATGGGACCAATGAATTCAGGGCCGAAACGCACGCAGAGCCGACAACAATGAGTTTGTCCCATGTTGTTGGGTGGAGTGTGTTGCTTGCCTGTGGGTGGATATAAGTACCTGTTAAAATAACTTTTTGTGTGGATCACTTGGAAATATTGTATTGTATTAAAACTAAACACTGTGACACAGCTGTTACCCAGAATAAATAAATTCTTGGAAGCTACTTAAATTAATTTATATTTAAGTTAATTATATTTCGTTTTAATATTATCCCTACCATACAAAAGAGTTTGCAGAAAAATAAAGCAAAAACCATGTGGCCTGTATTTCACATGCGGATGCGGTTACAGCTGTATTTTTTCTCACTGAAATCCAATCTGATGTCAGGATTGCGCAATTTTTTTCATTACTATTCTTTTTGATTATGATTTTGATTTGAATATGGGGTTCTTCCACGAAGTGATATTTGGGATTGGTGTTGCTCCACTATCCGGTTACGTTCCTCGATAATGACTTTCATTTCGCCATGGCAGATGGAAGGAACAAAATCATGATGCAGTGACTCGAAAATCCCATATTAGTGGGTAGTCTGAGTGGGAGAAAGGGTTCGCAGCCGTCGTCATTATGAGACGGTTGTTCTATTACAGGAATGTAAAACACTTTGAGAGAGAATTGAAAGAGTCGACATTGGATATGAGATACAAGCACTATGGGGACCGCCTAGTTTAAAAAGGGACTGTTCATCTCATAAGACCATTGCAAGTGGCTACAGCAATCTCAACAATTTAAAGATAATAAAGCTATAGTAGCTATTACTACTGCTGAAGAACCCATGAAAGTAGATGAATGGCGTGGCGTAGCAGAAGTTCAACAAGAAGCAGACGATCTTGAAGGAGCTGAGGAAGAAGAGTCTGGAGAGAAATCAGTTTCTGTTTATGAAGAGTCTTCACATTTATTTCAAGAAAATGAAGAAGTATTTGCCTTACAATGCAAGAAAAGATTATATTTTCACACAAATTGAATTCAAAGATTTTATTAGAAATTTTAATTTACCAAAGGATGGAAAAGAGTTAGCTGCAAAACTGGAAAGTAGAGATCTCTTAACTAAAAGAATAAAAATAATGGTGAACACTGGCCGTGATAAACCGTTCCGAAAATAATTTGCTCAAGAGAGAGGTTTACAACTAGTACACTGCAGCGATACCAAAGGGATGACCGGACAACCATATATGTAAATAGATAGCTAGTCATAAAATAAGGATTAAGTACAAATAATTTGGTCAAGTGCGAGTTGGACTCGCATACTAAGGGTTCCGTACCTTCAAGATTTGATACAATGTAGGTGAATCAAAGTAGGTATATATTTTTCCAATATTCAATATGAAAAATATATATTTGTATTCTTCCTTTGATTTGATATATTACTTGATGCTTAAGAAATAATTTTAATTTTATGTTTTCCATATATGCTGTAAGTTGCCCTCTAAAATTAATATTAGGGTTTTCTCATTATTTTTTCAGTAAAGTTCAGGTGAGGTCCAATATCTCTATTTTTTTTCAAATTTTTAGGTTTTTTAGCTACTGAGAAAAAAAAGGGGGAATGGGTATTTTTTTATATCTCTGTTAAAATCTTTAAAATAATTTATTTAAAAAAATATGAAAACAATATATTTGTTTTCGCCATAATGAGCCCTTTTATTTGATATACTACATGATGTATTAGAAACAATTTTAATGTTATATTTTCCATTTAATTCTGTAATTGGCCTCCCAAAGTTAGTAGAAGAGGTTTCTCCTTATTTTTCCGGTAAAATTCAGGTGAGGCCCTACATGTCAAATTTCTTGCAAAATTTTACTTCTTATAGTTTCGGAGATAAGAGAGGGGCAACGGTCGAGTTTTTTAGTTTTTCCCCCCAGAAGTAACCCTAAAATCAAAATTTCTTTATTTACGATATCTACTTCTGATCGGATCACCAAATTATACATTGATACCAAATTTCAACCTTTCCGTCCAGTAGTTTAGGAGAAAATTGCTGTGATGTAAAAGAGAGAGAAATCCGGATTGGTATTATAAGGCTATCTGTATAAGGTATATATGGAAACCTAAAAATGGACGAAAATAGTGTTTGCTAAAATGCAAAGGAACTTAGAAAGTGATTAGTGTTAGAGGGTGTTCTGAATTAAGTGTTCGTCCAGAGAACCATGAAAATCGGTTTTAGTATGTCAATAGACGCTCAAGAAATGATCCATAGATTAGTAAGGTAATGTAACAATGTCTCAAACTGGACCATAGTTAGTTCATAATTATAAGTTTTCCAATAAATTCAGTAATATTCGTTCTTTACTATATTGACAATTTATAGTTTCATATGTAATATCGTACTATGCAACCTATTTATTTCTGGACAATAAGATAAGATCAAGAATTCTTGTTTTCTAGGAGACAACTTTGGAGAGAAGAAGAAGAATATGTTCATAAAGATTAGGAACGGAGACTTATAGATTTCTCAAAGTTGAGATTAAAAGCAGTACCACTACATAATGGAAATTTAGTAAGCATGCTTCAATCCACATAGCACAATCAACAAAACTATATATTATTATAGTATAATGTACTTTATCCTCAATCTTCTGAAGATTGCAGGGTACTGGACCAGAACTGAGCACGGAGTCATTCTCAGCGTGCGAATACACCGGAAACCATATATGACGACACCCTTGGGTTCGATAGTTTCTTTTGTGATAGATAGATATAGAAACCGTGATATATGTAAAGAAGCTGTTTGGTAATATTTAAACCTACGTAACATCCTCTCTTCGAGGTGTCATTCCTTTGTACACAAGACAATATATATAATATGTATTGTTTCTGGTTAGGGAACCTTCATCAGTTGCTTTTACCTTAATTGAATGTCCTCTCGAACACTTCTTTATGTATTTGATACATTTCGTTAAATTTGAAGACGCGAGATGTAAGACCGACATCTAGGATTTTCGAGAGCATTAGCAGACAGAGGTTCCGAATCTGGAGCCGTTCCGTGTAATTGCTGTTGTCCCTTAACTCCTAGGACAGAATGTCACGATAAAATTTTCAGGTTACTTCACCTGTAAGAGATATTGAATACTCTCTTCGAATGACACCTCAAATACATAAAGAAGTGTTCGAGATGACATTCAATTGTGGGAAGCGCAACTGATGAAGGTTCCCTGACCAGAAACAATATATTATATATATTGTCTTACGTACAAAGGAATGACAAGTCGAAGAGAGTTCAATATCTCTGACAGGTGAAGTAACCTGAAAATTTTATCGTGACATTCTGTCCTAGGAGTTAAGGGAGAACAGCAATTGCACGGAACGGCTCCAGATTCGGAACCTCTGTGTGCTAATTCTCTCGAAAATCCTAGATGTCGGTCTTACATCTCGAGTCTTCAAACCTATGTAATATCGTTCCTATTTTATAATATATTTTTAAAATGTCATAATAAGACTAATAAACAAAAAATAAGTATGTGCTGGTTTGGTAAATGAGGTATATTTATGCCTAAAGTGAGTAATCGAGGACTTTCAACGTTACTAAATATTGTAGAATATGTTCCAATAACTAATTAAATAAGGTCTGTATTATATTTATTTATTGACCAATTTATTCAGATTACTGAAATCTATTCAAAGTTGTTTGACCAGTATGGTAACTTTTAAAAAAAATGGAGTTCATTATTCCGAAGTTGACTGTTAATGTGCAAATATTTGCGCACGATAAACACTGATAAACTGTTTAAAAACTGATTAATTGTTATTGCCGTTACGCAAGTACCATAATAAATCAGTTTTCAATCCTGATTTGCTTAATAACGATTAAAAAAAAACGATATCAGATAATAATTATCAACTACATGAACAAGTAGATTTTTCTTGTATCAGTAAAAAGGACACTGTACTTAAAAATTAATCTCAATGAATATCAATGTCATATCGAAGAACCTCGTGAAGTGTTCGTAGAAACCGGCTACACGAAAATAACTATTGATCAACAGAGAAAATAATACTATATAATGTTTGTTGCGCTAATAAAGTAAACAATAAGAATGCATTCTTATTGTTAACTTTTCAAGTCACAACAATCATTGAGGATCATGAAGATGATGAATATTATTTAGAACTTTGGTACGACTTTTTTTGAAAATTTTTTTTGATATTACTTTATTTGCAGTAACTAAAATACTAACGAGTGTATACAGTATCTTCCGTATTTGTAGATAACATTCTATTTTCGAGACACTTCTAGAAATAATCAATACATTGAGTCGTTGTTCGAATTTTTTGGTGGCATTTTAAAGTAGTAGATGCCTGTGTTCCAAGTGCAATGCAAGAATTGTCTATCAGCCCTCCCAATTACATTGCCAAGGATCTGTTAATTATTTTCATGTTCTCTATGGGCGTAGTCACTATATTTAACTTGCAGTCGGTTACACAACACATTGCTTTAAGCGTAATTCTTCATATCCTTTATTTTCCACTGGATATGGAGCCCTTACTGTAGAAGGTTGCGCTCTACCACTGACTGGGTTCATTGGCCCAGGGCTTTTCATTCTGTTCGTTTTGAAAGCTGCAGACACTGACTTATGTAAAAGTATAGATTCAATACGTCTGGCACTCGTAGCTAGTGTTATACTTGTTCGTTCTCCGGTGAATTGGGGAAGTGCAGCATACTCATTGTCTAATTTTCTAGGCCTAAAAAACTTTGTTGCTCTCTACGACGTTTGGTCACGATCTTTGTTATAAAACTGACCAATATCTTCTATAGGTCTATTTCAATTCCTTAAATTCTCTTGATCATCGACAGCATTATCTCTCTAACTTCTTACCAGGGACATCTGGTGGGGGTTTTCCGCAGGTCTATAAGGTTACTGGTGGCCCTATTGGGGATACATTAACTCGTTAGGGGGCGTATGTAAATTAAGTGAGGCGTTTGGGAGAAAGCGGTCAGGCATTTAAGTTGACATAAGAAAAATTGGTTGTTTCTAGATATACAGGTAGCACAAAAAATTCTAAAGATCATATATTACAGTTAAACAGCTTTCAAATTGGAAGAACTTGAAAAAGTTGTCTTTAAAATTCATAATAATAATAAGCTTTATTACCCAACAGGTAAATCCCAATTACAAGGTAAATATGGAATGTGGTTACTTATAACTATACATACATATATTTATAGAAATTAAATTAAATATATATTTACTGTTGTAAATAGTTACCATATAATGATTAATATATCTTTACTAGTGTGATAACTAATATTTCATGAGGCATATCGGTACAAATACAAAACATTTATTTAAATATAGTAATAATTAGGTAACAGAGGTCATTTTAATCATTTAGACAAAAACATTTCATCAGATTTAGTAAGTATATATGAGAGATTGTTATAGTGGATATCACATCTTGACCTAATCCTATTAAAGTTTCGGCACATATTGTGAATAAGTGGCGTTCCAAGGTCTGACTTTGATATAATGTAGCGCATTCGCCATAAATGCGATCAAAGAATACTTTTATTTCAGTGATCCCATTACCGCCCTAAGGGAAAACCTAGGATAATTCTTATGACCTATCCCGATACTGGGTTGTTTAGATGGAAATGGGCATTACAAATTTCTTCCTTAAATGTCGGTAACCAGATACCATTGAATGCTACTGAAGTTGAACCGATACAATCGTCTTCATTCAAAAGAATTAGCGCAGCCTCTTTTATTTTTCGTTTTGTGTTGTTCTTTGTGAAGTAAAGTTGAATTGTCAAATGGCCTAGGTTCTAAGCATGTTCACAAATTTTTGATTTTTCAGATTGTCGTTTCTTTATGTAATTCTTGTGTTCATTAATTCGCACGTTTAATGATCTCGATGTTTCTCCAATATAAAATTTATTGCAGGCGCAGGGAATTTGTATATGCAGTTTTTTGAGTTCTGAGTTTTGCTGGTTGGTTTTGTTTTCGACATTAGTGATTTCAGTGTATTCCTTGCTTTAAATACTCTTTGGATATTAAATCTGTTGCCCACTCTTTTCAATCGTTCTGAGAGATCTTGTATATATGGTATAGTTGTAACTACAATGTGGTTGTCCTGAGAAGTAGTGTTACTAAGAGAAGTTCCGAGTTGATCCCGGTGGTTTGTTTTCTGTTCAAGTCTGTTTAATTCTTGAACATATAGTATCACCTCACATAATTTGTGAACACCATATTATATGATGATTTAAACTTCTGCGTATTACATATTTTCATGCCAAACTGATGTTAGCACGAAATATTTGATTGTCTAAGAGACAATAGAATAAAGCACATACAAAATAAAGACACCGCAAAAAGTGAATTTAAATTTGTATAGAAAATATAGGAATCACTTTGTGATTTCTTCCTTAATAATTACAGTTTACATTATTCATACCGATAAAGCTGTTTGAGAAAAATCAGTTGAGAATGATTGCGTGGCGATCTTATTAACATGTTTTTGTCGATTTTCTGTCGGTATGTCTTATGTTACAGAAAATTAAATTAGACCACTTCAGAAGATTCCTCAACAAAATACCGTTTAAACCATCGAAATTAATGAACCGGTTTTAAACATAGAGTTAATACTTAATGTAGAGTGCATGTGATATGGGCGCCTGAATACGTGGACTATAAAAAAATCCAATAGATATATCTGTTTCTCACTTGCTAAAAATGAGTTGTATGTTGCAATTGTTAGAGAAATAACCATGCTAAATCCATCAGCAATTTGTAATAGCGCTTTCCATAGGAGTTGTGCTTATTAGGCAGAATTTGTGGACTCCGACGAAAAAGTAAACTGTTGTAAAGGTGGAAAAAGTGAGGTTAACCCTCCTGAAAATAGAACAACAGAAGAAAACAAACTTGAAACAATTGTTGATAAATTGCTTAGTAAGCACTTAGGGGGCACTAGTGCAACAAATATCACAGTTGAAAATCTCACAAAAAGAAGAAATAGAGGGCCTCAAAGTGTCAGTACAGTACATGTCTGACAAATTCGATGAAAACCTGGAAGAAACGAAAACGTTATGGAAAGAAATCAAGGAAATGAAGGAAGAAAATGTTAAGCTACAGAACAGAGTACAAATGCTGGAAGAAAAATTATATGCTAAGGAGCAAAATGAAAGGAAAAATAACATGATTATTTCCGGTATTGACAAACAAGAAATAAGCCTGGAAGAAATTGTTAAACGAATTGGAAGTACTATGGAAATTACTATTAAAGATGAAGACATTGTAAACTGTCATCGATTAAATAACATCACAAATGCTCCCATTTTGGTACAGTTTAAAACAGAAAATTTCAAAACTGAACTGATGACTAAAATAAGAGCAACTAAAGGTCTAATCACAAGTGAATATAATTTGGCTGGATCCAAAAACAGAATATATTTAAACAAGCAAAAGACTTGAAAAAAGATAAGAAAATTAGAGGCGTTTTTTGCAGATATTATATTATGTCTCCATAAGAATAAACAATGAAACTGTAATTAAAGATATATAAAAGATTTTTTTAAATTAATTAAAAAAACTAAATATTAAATGAATTTAAACTTACTATACATAAATATTAGAAGCTTAAGAAATAAAATGGGAGATTTAATGGAAATATTAGAAAACGAGTGCTATAAAGATGTACTTATAATAATACTAACAAAAAATGGTCATATACAAATAAAGTAAGACTATTTAATCTAAATTCATTTAGAGCGATACACAACTGCAGAATTTCACGTGGCGGAGGTACAAGTATCTTTATAAAAGATAGTATTGATTTCATTGTAAGTGACACAGACAAAGTGAACATGCAGGACTGCAGCGTTCTATCAGTACAAGTAGTTAAACAAAAATGCTTCTTATGGAGCATATACAGACCACCACAAAAGAATGCTAAGGACTTCATTAGCCAACTAGATAAAATTATGGAAAGGGGAAAAGAAGAGTGCATTATAATAGGCGACATGAACCTGGAGCAAAAGTGGAAAAACATGATAAAAAGAACAGTTGAGCAAAATGAAATTTCATCATTCACCGAATTAGCGAAACTTATAGAAGAAACAAAACAGGAATGCACCAAAGAGTATAAAATAAAAATTCATCAAAAAAAACTGGATTACACCTCAATATCTAGAAAAAATAAAAGAAAGAGATAAACGTTACATAAGGTGGAAAAAACTAAAAAATAAATACACTGAAAATGTATATAAAAAACTTAAAAATGAAATAAATAACATGAGAAAACATCTTCAAATGAAATATGCTGAGAAAAAATTTAATGCAGATAAAGGAAACTCACAAAAAACATGGAATGTGGGTATCAGAGGAGTAGGCTATAATTTAATGAATTCTTATACAGAAGAAAGAAAACAGTACACAGTTGTAAATCAAGAAAGTAGTGAAATAGGAATGTTAAAAGTTGGTATTGCCCAGGGATCAATACTGGGACCCTTACAATATTTATTATACGTCCATAGTATAAAGTATGTTCCTCTAAAATCAAAATACTTCATGTATGCAGATGACACTGTACTGGTTTTGTCAGCATCTTGTCCCAAAGAATTGGAAAATGACATAAATAATGATATCCAACTGTACTACGCATGGCTGTGTTATAATAAATTAAGTATAAATATAAACAAGACTGTCTACATGATAATTAAACAAAAAAACAAAAAAAACTGTGATATTGAAGTTAAACTAAATCAAACAAAATCAAATAAAGTAGAAAAATACAACTACTTAGGTCTAACGATAACAAGCACATTAACATGGAACATACATATAGAAAATGTCATAGCTAAAATATCACCAATGATAGGAGCTATACGAAGAGGTACACATCTGTTAAGCTACCCGACGAGAAAACTTCTGTATAATAGATTCATAGAACCTCACCTCAAATATCTAATCCCATGTTGGGGAAATGCATCAAAGTATTTACTACAAAGACTACAACGAGCACAAAACAAGGCTGTAAAAACTTATATATGTATCTTTATGATGAACCCAAGAACAACTACAGTAGAATTCTATAAAAAAACCAAAATCCTAAACATTGACACTTTAATGCAACTAGAGCAAACAAAGCTTATATACAACAAAAAAAAACCACCTATATAAAGATACACTGCAACCTGCAGGAAATAAGAAACGGCCATGAATATCAAACAAGACAAACAAGAAGTATAAGAAATCGAATGGCACGAACAAGAAAAACGCAAGATTCACCACTGTACAGAAGCATAAATATATACAATAGATTGCAAGCAACTATTCTGGGATCTCATGACAGAAATACTAAAACTTTTCAAGTATTAAAAACTCTGTAATATAGTAAAGTAGCAAGTATGTTCTCACTATAAATTCTTTAACTCTAATTTCAATTCTTAATAGTTTGTATTGAAATAGTTTTCAAATCCTATTTGTTTAATCTTAAGTAAATAACCTGTTACATGTAAATAGATGTACGGCATATTTTGAGAAATCATACATCGACCAAATAAATTGCAATATATTTACCTAAAATTATACGAAACAAAACAAATAAAAAAAAATAGGCATTACCACCGTTATAACCTATTTGCTCAAATTAAAATACTGTACTCATTGAAGAGTATAAAAGCGTTCACCACAAGGATAGGTCACGGTTTAAATTTTGTTGTGTTAATTACATGAAATTGATTTTGATTCCAGTTTCACAATGACGTTGAAAAGCGGATGTATATGAAATGAACCGAAGGGAGCCACAAGTTTTCAAAGAAGTGTTAATTGGAAAAAACATCATTAGTCACATTTTAATTCCATTATATTGGCAATTTAACATGGATAACATTTCTGTTTTCCAAAAATGAAAGTTATTCAAATCAGCTCTTTTTACATTTAAAAATTTTAGGGTTTAAGCTGAAATAACGGGCATTGTTGTTATTAAAATCTTTCAAAATTTGATTCATATATATATTGTTAAAATATGGTGGATTTAATGAAGACCTCAGGTCTGTATTCAATTTGGTATTGACATGATAGCATTGTAGCGGCATTTATTGTCTATTAAATTGACTTTATTTCATACCTTCAGTTTATATTTTTGGTGGATATTAATTAAGTTTTATTATTTATTTAGAAATAAGCCTTTGCTTTAATTAAATAACATTGATTGTCGGTTTTTTGAAGAGTAATTAAAGACAGATAAGAAGAGTTAGGATTGGTTATTATTGTATTTAATATATAAAAATAATAATGTTGAAGATTCCTTAGTATTTTAGTTTGTAAATGATTGAACAGTTATTCAGTGCAATATTTTGGATAGACGGTGTAACTCCGAGTCTCTTTATATTTTAGTATTTATTCTATTATTTAACCCGTATCCATTTTGCGCCAGAGATACTTTAGCTACCGAACTAGGGGACCATCCATAAATTACGTAACACATTTTAGGGTGGGTGGGTGTCTGCTACTATCTTACGAAATGTTATACTGGGGTAGGTGGGTGTTTGAAATGGATTTTACGTTAAGATTTAAATATTTTATTTTTTCATTGCCCATGACTTTTATTTACCTGAATTAACTATTTTTATTCTACTTGAATAAGCATTTCCAAATATAAATACGTATAGTTATAACCTTACATATTAATAAAGTATATAATACCCAAACCCTTATTTATAATATACTTTTGCTTACAATTACATAAGAATTAATATCTTCAAAAATTTACTACAATATTACTACTATTTTTTTTACTTTTTACAATTTTCAAAGGCTTCAGCACTGGTCTATTAACCCACTGGCGGATCCAGAGGGGGGCTAAGAGGCTGAAGTCCTCTCCAAAACCATCTGAGTGGTATGCTTTTTTAGTGTTTATTGTGCTAAAGCTAACCTTCAGTGACGTCAAGCCCCCCCTAGATCACGCCAGCTCCAAATGACAATCCTGGATCCGCCACTGATTAACCGTAAACATCTAATTCTATAAAAACTCTGGACGTCAGTCAGTATTTATATGTTTTTATAACTTTAACAAACTTAATAACAAAAATATAATATTAAAAAATGTAGTAACACTGATAATGAAAGTAGGTATATTGTATTTCATTATTATTTTGAGATAAAGACTTTATTATTATAATGATATATTACATTATATGTAGGTACATTATTTTGTCCATAAAATTAAGAATTTTGAATAAATGAATATCATACGTAAGGAATGGGGGGTGTGTGGTTGATGACTTGTATCTTAAAAGTTCTTACATGGGGGTGGGTGGGGGTTAGAAAACCGTCAAAATTCTTCTTAGGTATTTTATGGATGTTCGCTCGTGGAGAACAAGTGCTCACTTTCACCTGTTATGTTCAAGCGAAAAATACGACTGTTCGTGAAAAGGACACACCTAATATACAAAAGAGCACCGCTTGTCAAGTCACGCAAATACAGTCTATACCCTACACAGATACACAGCTATTAATAGGGCAAGTAAGTCCTCTGAAGTGATCGTTTCTTATTTTATATTTGTTATTATCAACTGGACACACATTTATCATTCAATTCACAACGAATAATGAACAACAAAATAAATGTGACTATTTATTTAATTTAAATCTTTTGAGTATTTTGTAAGATTTAATATAAGTTTACATGTATTAAGCGACCGTTCTATGTGGTAAGTTAAGGTTAATAAAAAATAATACCAATACAATATTTATTTCACAATATTTTAAATATTTCACTTGTGTTCACAACAACGTACTAAAAGAAACAAATATGGTAAATTCACAGAATGAATACCCATGTGTGTGGATGTGCTTTGGCACACATTGGGTTCCTTGCCCTGAAAATTTCTAATAATGGTGGCATAAACATTTACATTTTTTACAACTTGCATCAATGAAATTTGTCAGTCAAAACAGTGTCCCCATTTTCTAATAAATCCAGCAATCCTGATTCTATTTCAAGTCATTGAAAATCCAATATCAACCATAACTTTGGCGGTATTTTTTTATATTGAGAATATGTTAAAACTCGCTTGAGAACACAATTTCAATACTAAATTCTGTGTAATCAATTATAACTGTGGTGCTGCTATATTCAGGATCATTATCTTTATAATACGCTATTATAGTTTTTAATAAATAATTTTCTTAATTTTCTTTGACATTGAAATTTATTAAGTTAATTTTATTACTGGTATTTTAAATTTGAATTATTGTTACTGTTGCTTTCGCAATTTATTTTATGTCACATATATTTATTTACGTATTACTGCTAACGATTTATTCAATTGAGGAAATTTGGAGGTTGGAGGGAATATGGTGGGAATGTAGCTGGGTTCAACCGTCCTTCGCTTTTTTCCTCCAATAAAATGATAACTGCTTACATAATCAGATGGCTTGGGAGTCCATAGGGATCCATCGATACTTAAAAAAATACTCGACCACTAATAAATTGTTTTTTATAATATGCGGACACATAATTTTACTAATACTAATTACTAAATGTAAGAAATAGCAACTTTTTGTCTGTTTGTTTTCTGAATGATATTTGTGCCATATTCTTCAATGTTTAAGCACTTCTTGGGAAATAACACCACAGTTATGAAATTGCTGTATATTCCAAACGTTTCGGGGTCTAGATCAGACCTCGTTGTCAATGGTTAAACTACGATAAAAAAGGCACAATTTTAAGATGTAAAATTAAAATATTTCCTGTCTGTATTTTTACAGTTCACAAAGCTGCTACTCTGTTTTTATTTTAAGAATTAAAACGAATTTAAAATTTTCAGGGGTATTTGTTCGCTGGAATACAGCCTCCTGAGCCTCCTATAATGCCGAAAGTATCAAGTGCGTGCGCGGGCGTCGATTCGGCTATCCCTACCATGACTTCGCAAGGAGCGAATTGCAGGCATATTCATTATAATGCAATTTGTTTTTATATCTAAATGCCAAAAGAATAATATGACAAAATATTTGGCGTATATATATATATATATATATATATATATATATATATATATACATAGGCGTTTATTTATACATTATGTTGAATATAGGTTTTCGTCATATATGAAAATTATCTAAAACAATATTTGTTGCACCACCTCACGAGGGGATTCCTAATTTTTTTAATTACATAATTTACATGTAAGTCCTGATACTAGACTGATTTTGCCGATAATATTTCTATTGTTTCAATATAAAGATACATTTCATTTAAATTTTATTTATCTTATTTCAACTACCTAAAATAGCAATTACGCAATTATTCAAATTAAAATGATTAACAAAATGATATAAACACATAACAAAATATAAAATACAATCAAAACTACCAGATAAAATAAATGTAATTAATATCAATTCATTATATTTATTTTATATCGCAGTATACAAATTACAAATATTATTAATAAATATTAAAAACTCAAATATTAAAATTTATTAAAATATTGCCTAACTCAACATGGGTATTTAAAAATTAAAGATAAGAATTAAAAATCATTAATTAAAAACACAATAAAATAAACTAATTAAAATTCATAATTAAATTTTTAAAGACGGATAAACAATAAGTTTTGTACCCTAACACCAAACCTTCATTTTTTCACTCAACGTCATTTCAAGAGCAAAGCTGCCAGTAATTTTGACTTACTCCATGACAATTGATATACTCCCTGATGAAGATGGCTTTGTTGTTGAAACGCCGTACAGTGAGAAAATAAAGGTTTGGTGTTAGGGTACAAAGAATTGTGTTTATGCGTCTGTGACCCACCAAAGCGTCCACAGTTTTCCTAGTATTTGGTTTTCATTTGGCTATATTAGATGTCAGAAATAGAAAACCGAACCAAACTATTTCATCTAAAGTTACGTATGCAAATTAGCCTTAAAAATCATATACTTAATATCATTCTCTTTGTTCGAGCATTATAAGAAAACTTCTTGAGGTACATTGAATACTCCTGAATTATTTACGAAGGTGAAGTTGCGAGTAAAAGCTAATATCTAATAATCTGAGACTGTAATGTTATTAATGATGTTTGGAATAATTCCATATTTAATGAAATATTCAATTAAAAGTCGTTTAGGTTGCATTGAGTAATCTCTATGAGAAATGGACACATGGGTTCCTTCTTGTTTAACTTCTATACCACTCTGACAAGAATGAATCCTCTTAAACAATATAAGAATATAAAATAAAATTTGTTGCATGCTTAGCAACGTGCGTGTTGATACACCAGACTTTCTGTATAGAAAAATTTCCGAGAAAAAAGTTAAAGTACTTGTTCATTGTTTTCTATCACAATCTTATCGTTTTATGAGTTTCATGTCCTTGTTTATTAGCATAACAATGCTGTTGTGTGCTTTTATAGTTTCACCAATGAGCCGAATCTGCGACTGCATTAATTTATATACCCATATTCGGACATAAAGAAATAATTTTATTGCTCTCTTGACGAACACAATGAATGGCATTATTTTTGTTTTGTGCAAATCCAAAAGTACGGTGTCTTGTAAAAGTTTTTTTACTTGCACCTGATTTAAAGTTTCTGCTGGCCTATGGGTTCTTCAGGAATTAATAATGAGAAATTCGATCTCTCAGACACAACCCGAGAAAACCAAAGCTGACCAAATCATAATTTACTTACGTAATTCATTGTACAACTAAATTTCTTGATTCAAAGATGTCCAAAGGCAAATACATATACTTCTAACTTGTATTAATGGATATGGATGGAATTTAAGTGACTTAATAACAAGACTATCTCTTCTTTACCAAGTTAAAATACACGACAAATCGACAAATGCGTCGTCGACGTAACTAATCCATAGTTTTGGCTTTTGTTTTGCTGAATCTGGTGTTTTTTTTTCTCGAGGTAGGTCATCAAGTAACGTTAGAATTCCTAAAGAAGGATCAGCTGTCTTTCTTTAACTCCCATTTTTTCAGAAATTTTATGACTGGGCTGCGGCCGCTCTAGGGTGGCCATATATTTTGAATTTCTATATATATTTATTTTTAAAATCTCTGAAATCTGAAATGAGGGGTATCTAGGCCAACTACTCTGTTGTCCATGTCTATTAATATTAATAATGATCGGGTCATCCATTGAGGTAATATTACCCCTTGAAAATGATAATCTATATATATATATATATATATATATATATATATATATATATATAGGTTTAATTGCAATTTTGCAAAAATTACCAGGGCTATAATATTAATTTTTAGAGCATAGATGGGATATTAGGAGATGTACCCTTTCAGTTAATACCAATGTTTTAACTATAAAATACATATAAATTATCAACATTTAATTTTTGTATGAATTTTGGGTTTAGGTTCATTTATTTAAGGAAAAAATTAACAAGGTTGCTCGTTACTGTTCAAACACAATTCTAGGAGTATATTTTTCTTAGAAGAACAAAGTAAACTATTTTTTAAGGTTATTTGGTTAAAGAACAAAAACGCAATGCTAAAAAATGTTGAATTTCGTGCTAATCTGTCATGTTTATTCTTAGAACACATTGGTGTTGTTTTTTTTTGGATTATTATGTCATATTTTCACAAATGACCTGGACTAATGATACTATACTCGTATCTGAATAGAAGGAATCTTTAACGATCTGGAACTGTGGCAGAAGTTTTTAGATGTTACTATAACTGTGCGTACGCATTATTTTTAATTGGCGGCTTGTTAACTAAATATAACAACGATCGTAAATGATATTCATGAATGCTTTATCATGTACCTAAAGCGGAAAAGTAATGCGTTTTATGAATGAATTAATTAATTTCCTTTAAAAATCTCATCATAGCACTTGTGATTAGTTTTTTATATCATGGCATACTTGTAATTAAAATATATAATTAAAGGCAGACGTAAAGCTTAATAAAGAAAAACAAACAAATTCTATATCGAAATAATAGTCCATGGTCCCTAGTATAAAAAAATGATTACCAGCAAACTGCATATTCATGTGTAGCCCATATTTCTAAGTCCGACGGTATTGAGTTTCTGGGACAACTTGATCGCTGGTAGTTTTCCTGGCATAAATCGGAAAACATGTGATTTTCATGATAAGATGTTTGGTAATGACCAGCATGCTAGTTCTATGTTTAAAAAACTTTAAAAATAAAATTGGAAGGAAAATTTGTGCGAGAGTTTATTTGGTTTTTTTAGTTTATCCCCCGTGATAAACGTGTCGATTTTACCAATGTTAGATTGATGAAAACCCATTAGCTAATTTCCTCAGGAATGTTTAATTCTAAATATAGAAACGTAATACCTAGTACAATTGTTCGATAAACTTTATAGGAAGTTTTATCAGTCCGACGCTGTAAAATTGCCGATTTGAGGATAAAATTCTTGGTAATTACCTGCTATCACACAAAAAAGATGCCTCAGATTTTTCTTTTTAGTCAGGCTGGTTATCACCAAACAGCTAATCATGAAAATGACAAGTTTTCCGATTTATGACAGGAAAATTACCCACCGTCAAGTTGTGCTATAAACAAAGAACTGTCGGACTCCGACATCATGGGCTACTCACCAATATGCAGTATGCTGGTATTCATTTTCATTTTTATACCAGGGACCGTAGGCAATAATTTTTGCTGTTTTCCGTTACTTTCTTTTTTGAAATTCCAATTCGTTATAATTTCATATATATTTGTTACAGGTATGGTCGTTTAACGGTTGGAAGATTCCATCTGTATTATGATAAAGGAGTGTGAACAAACTGGCATTCAAACAAAGGTACAAATTTCTGATTAGCTTCACCAGTTTCGATAATTGATATCTTTGAGACTTTTACTGCACCACTCTATTAATACATGACAAGGGACCAATGACGCACTTTATTGACTTCGAGGTTTAATTGGTGTTTTTAAACTGGAGTCTACTCACATAACTAAGCTGGTCTACTATTTTTGAATACTCAAAGTTTATTTCGATTGTTTCGATAATTATTATCGCGGTAAGACGGAGGTGGAGCAGTGGTATAAGAGGTAGAAAAACAATTTAAAGTTACAGTTTATAATCTTACATTTTATATTACAATATTTTAAGTGATCTGGTATCCGAGAGATAAGGGGATCTCAAAGCCGCGCGGCTCGCCCCCCACCACCGACTCATGATGTATAAATTAGTATTGTAGAGCCCATCAATGATTACGAGCTTGATTCTTGAATAGCAGCAGGGCTGGAACAAATATTTATTGTTAAAAAAGAGAACATTTTTATGCTCAAACGTAATATAGACACCAATTTGGGTGTGCTATAGAACAAGGTGATAACATAAAACTGGATCCAAAAGATAAAACTAAAACAAGACAAAATGTAAGTAGTTTTTATATTAGTCTCAAACATGTACTAGCGCCTGTAAAATCAAAAGTGGAAATAATTAATAAAGCACACGTCCATGGCGGGCAGTTTTTGAGCGGTAATGCATATTTTGTAACTATCGGTAAAAGCAAAGTGCTAACTTTGAATAATGCTCTCATTGATATCGGGCGAGATCGTAATAAGCTGATAGTGATTCATCTTAAAAGTATTTACAATCAGAGAGTTTAAACAAGATTTATCGCTTATTGCAAACAGTAAACCAACAAGGAAAAAAGACAAAGGTATTGAGTGGACTATGAAAACAGGAATAGCCTACTTCTTGGTCTGAGTTGGTGTGACTGGTCGTAACAAGGGGAGTGGAAAGTCTAAGGAAATGTGACGTTCGCATTTCATTAAACTTTTCTACTTTTCTGTTACAATAGATATATTTTAGTCACATTACTTACCTTATTTCTTGGTACATTTGCTAATGTTTATTTCTCGTTATTAGCGCTAACATTAATGTCCGTTACAATCTGTTCCTTTGTACATCCAACATCATAGAAAATAGCGCTTACAAATATTCAGTGCTTTCTATTCAAAAGCAAAGAAAATTAAGACTTTACACGACTGTTGATAAAATAATGTTCGCCTATAATTGTGTTATTATAGATCCATAATTTCTCGTTTATCTGGTTAAATCGAATTTCAAGGGAAATGTTACAAATTTCGAATAAATGAGTTAGTGTAGCAAGTATTTCTAGGTATATAGAGGTGTTGTACTACTACAATTTCGTCTTACAAAAGCACATATTTTAAAGGTTGTACTATATTTCTTTTGGTATATTTATTTCATTCGGCACTTCGGAGACAACAAATACAGACTCTTTACATTTTATTTTCGTTATTACGTACACTACTAGTTTTTCTTATATTTGACAGTAAGATTTTAGTTGGTTGCACTGAGGCACAGGTAATCTGTCTAAAGGCTACAGCAAATGCTGTTTGATAAGCGACTACTTATAAATGAACTATCATGAAGATAGAGAAATACACTTTACTTCTACAATATATAACTAAGTAAAAAATCAATCATGTTACCTGACTGCATTTTCATGAGTTAAATACATGGCTTTAAATAAGCTGTTGAAATATGTATTTGTTTTGGTAAAATATAATTGTTTTATTTGTCTATTAATTATTTGCCTCACTTATCATACCGAAACCACTGATATCATCTCATGTATATAATGAAGCTATTGATGTGTTCTCATCAAGGCATGATATAGGCCAACCAATAGCGTACCATTTCGAAAATAGATGATCAATAAAGTTAAGTTAATGGGAAATGCAACAAGTTTCTCTTTAATTTGGTTAATTAATGAGCATCAACCGATGTACCTGTATTTTATGACGATCTTTGAACACGTCCTTGTCAAGGCAATTACTCGTGTTACTTTGATGAGCTGTAGTAATGGCAGGTGTAAATGGAAAATCTCGGTTGTTACGAATTTATTGTAACAAAAATCAGGAATATATTCTGTCAGGTCATGAATGAGAGGCACCTTGTAAGATGAAATTTGACTTTTTTAAAATATTAAGAAACGATTGGCTAACATTTTATTGTCGAGTATTTCCGTTGTTGTTGTATGAAAGTTTTCTCGTAACGGTAGCAAAGTATTTAATGTTCTTTATGGTTTCGTGAATTATACCATCACTATTAGGAGCTGTTATATGTTATGCAATATTAAATCATGTCAAATAGGAATCTATGTAAGACAAATGTTTAAAATTCTAAGATAACGATATCAAATAATTGACACAGTGACTTCATCACTTACATAATTTTTTGGCATATGTCATTAGAACAAAAACAACAAAATGCTCCGATTGATGAATTTTGTGTAGAATTCTATCATAACACTGTAAATAGATAGTAGCTGGATCAGCTGTGGTTGATACAATTCTAATATATCCACGGATATCGTGAAACTGCTATTTACTAGTATTTACCAAATATCTAATCACATTGATTATACGTTTCGTACGGGTCTATTTAAAGATATTTTTGCTGATGACTCTTCTATAGAGCAGCCATGTATTCTAGTCAATGACCTAATTAACTTATAATTTTGCCAAACAGCACAGATTTGCATGAAAAGTTGACAGTAGGTTGTGATTACCCCCTACTTTAAAGCTGACATTGTGCAGAAGGTCGCTTTTGCCCTGGGGGTGGATGCCACCCCCTCTCGTGGGTATTTTTTTGAACGTAAGTCCGGAATTCGATAGATTGAATAATTTTAAGTTTTTTTTTGTAAAGTTATATCGAATTATTCGTGATTGAAAGTCTCAATTATTCAATAAAAAAACACGTTAATTAGCGAATTTTCACGTATAACTCAAAACAAAGCATTTTATCGAAAACAATATTCTAAACAAGAATGTAGCTAGTAAAAAACAAAAAGAATGGTGGGTTTATGATTTGTATATACCCAAAAACGTTATAGTTTGCATTTTTCGGGGAAAATTTATAGAACCACTTATGAAGTGCTTGAAACAACCTTTATTTTAGTTTTTTACGAAAGTCTCAAAACTAAACGAGTTTTTACCACAATGATATTAGTCTTCTTTCGGATCAAAAAGAAGCAAAATTAGCCCCTAATTAGCACCCCAATTGAAAATAATTACTGCCACTTTATATATTTTTTTGAATTCGATACCAAGCAACAATTAAGTTTTGTGAAATAGTAGATAAGTAATCAATGCAGGATTTGAGGTTGGCTGTGCACTTACTTCAAAAATATTTTAGACTGGTAGGTAATTAAATTGTACAGAATGAGCACGTTTATTGTTTACATTTTTTTAGTTTGCGTATTGGCACCTAGCAAGGGTGAATGTCTAGTGTTGTGTTTTGTTAATTATATCTCTAACATTTTAATTTTAATTAGAAGTCGGTTAATATATTTTTTCATGTTTTATTCGTATAAATAATTACATTGTAGTTTTTATTTATTTCGACTCTTCTGAGAACATAAACATTTCAAAAGCCATCCTATGTGTAGTAAAAGAAGATAGTTTGAAGAGTTAAGAGTAAAATATAAAGATTTCGTGTTTGGTGGTTTGTTTTTATACTTCTGTAACACAATAAAGGTTCCAGTCATATTCCAGGGAAAATATATTTTTGTAACTTGGGATATTTAATTTATGAACTAACATTGAGTTTTGACTCCTAAATGACTCCTAATTCTTTCCGTTTCGGTGCAAGCCTGGTATTCTACTAACCCTTTTAAATATTTCATTTCTTATATAGATAATAATTAAGTTTTATTATTACATTATACAACTTTAAATTGTTGCCTACAGTCCATGAAGGGGCTTTTATGATCCGAAATATTATTTGAATATAATTGAGTTATAACATATCTGTCTCATACATTTCAAAGCAGCGACTATTGCAAGAAGAAAAATAAATATTTTTAAACAATTAGAATTTAAGGCTGTAAATAAAACACTACATAAATAATTGTTCAGTACTGCTGAGTGGGCAGAATAAATTATGAGAAAACTCTATTACAATTCAGCAAACGATTAGAATAAACTACTTCTATTATAGTGGTATATCCTGAAGGATAGTTGTGGCTTATTTTGTCAATGTTTAAGCACTTTTGGAGAAATAAGACCACAATACACGTGGTCAGGCCCCCGTTGTCAATGGCAACGAAACTATGAAAAAAAGGCACAAATCTAAAATTTAAAATAAATATGTTTGATTTTGTAATATACAGGGTAGCACAGAAACTTCTAAAGATCAATAATAATGAAATTGCTTTCAAATTGTAAGAATTTCAAAAGGGGTAATCTTCAGGATTTTTTGTGGCGCTCCTAGGTGCGACTTTATTGTAAGCTACTGCATTCGCCAATAATGCGATCAAAAATTTTTGTTGATTCAGTGATCCCATTAAAATCATAAGGGAAAATCTAGGAAAATCTTATGAACCATCCCGATACTGGTTGTTCACAAGGACATGACCATTAGTAATTTCTGTTTCTTCCTTAATCATCGACAACTAGGAACGATTGAATTTAACGATGTAGTAACAAAACAATCGTCTTAATTTAACAAAATTAAAGCAGAATCTTTTAGATTTTTCTTTCGTGTTGTGTTCTTCTTTGTGTAATAGAAGTGAATTTTGAAATTGCATTTTATAACCAGGGTACCAAATTTTGGATTTTTCAAACTGCCGTTTTTTAATGTACTGTTTATGTTCGTTTATTCAAACATCTAGGTTTCTCCAATATAGAATTTGCTACAATCACAAGGGATTTTATAAATACAAGTTTTTGTATTTTGAGTAGTGTTTTTTGGTTGTGTTGTTAATATAACTGATTGTCCACTTTTTTTTAGTATTTCTGAAAGTCCCTGTATGTATGGTATAGTTATTGTAGTAATGTGATTATCTTTATTGTATTGCTTGGTGAAGTCTGGTGTTGGTTGGTGAAGTTTGGTGTTGGTTGTTAGCAATCGTTTGGTATTCGATTTTGTTTAACTCTTTATTAATATTTTTCCTGGGTAATTATTGGCAGAAGGCACATTTTTTATAAACATTTTTCCTTCTTTAAATTTGTTTATGTTAGAACAGTTGGTCGGTCATATAGATATTTGATGGTACCACTTTTTACTGAATTTGGATTTTGAGTAAAAGTTGAGACACCTATTAGTGTGAGTCGGTTTTTATTACTATATTAACATCAAACATTTTAATTTTAAGTTTTAGAATTGTGCCTTTTTCATAGTTTTTTTGCCATTGACAACGAGGTCTGACCTAGACTCCCAAACGTTTGGAAATATACAGTAATTCCGTTTATTGTGGTGTTATTACCCAAAAGGTGCTTAAACATTTACTTAGAGTTTCAAAAATATCTACTTTGATTCCTTTAGTACATTTATATAACAATTTCTATGCTTCGTCTAGCTCATTGTAAATCATCTTCGGGAACAAATGAAATTTCTATAATTTAATTGGTTAATGTAATTATACGTTCGATTTGTATCAAAAGATAAATTTTGTAAACTGGCCCAAAATAACTGCGACTATTCAAGATATTTATAAACTACGTTAAAATTTGTTGGCTGTTCAGTAACGAAAATAGCAAATCGTCGAGGTGGACTGACACAAATTAGTTAAGAATTTGAAAACACTATATGAATTTGCTATAAAACAGTGATATTTCAGTCGGTGTAATATACAAGCACTGCCATAAAAACGTACGTCTCATTGCCCTCAATTTACTCGAAGCAAATATAGCTGCCAACTCTTTAGACACAACTGAGTGCGTGTTTTATGATGTAAAAATAGACTTCCTATCAAGAAACACTTGTTGAATGCTCGAGTGCGGTCGCTATTTAATTGAATTCATACTCGTTATTGTAACCAAGTTGTAAACAGCTGGCAAGGTCTTAACGCTGCCACTTACCGATTGATGCAATTTGCTCTGCACCGTATTTGATGATATAATGTGATGACTGATGACTAGTACTAGGGGTTTTAATGGTTAGAATTTTATTGCATTTAGGAGCAGTGTTATCAAAACGTAATATAACAAACAAGATTATATTTATTGAATTTTCTGTTGAAGAACGAAGATTGAAAGATTACTTTTATTGATGCAGAAAAGAACCTGTACAAAGTCGGAAGTATGAACATTTAACTTAATCTAATACAAAAATAGATAGTGTTATTAGATCGACATTTTGAAGATGGTTGAAAATTGGGTATTTGACTGTTTTTGGAAACCATCATAAATTGTCAATAATGGTGTAATAAGCTCGTACTATGTTTATTTTTCTCTATAATTTTCAATATATTGTAAAAAATAAAATAATAATGAAAACCGCATAAATAACTTATTTATTATTTGTGACGTCACGGACGTAGCCTTGAACATCTTGAATATGTATTTCATTATATAGTTCTGTGACGACTGTGTCTGTGATTATAAATCATATATCTGTTAGCTCTGTACATAATACAAGATTGATGATGTCAGGATAAGTTCTACACTGTAAGTGTAAGTTCTGTTAAAACCACTTTGATGTAAGTAAACATAACATACAGTTTACACTAAAATGACCCATATGTGAAATTAAATCCCCATAAAGTGTTTATCACCACAATACAAAGCGTTGATCACTCGAAGACAACTAAACAAATTTTAGAGAACGACATTATGCAAATTACAGATTCTAGTTCACGACGAATTTTACAGCGTTTTGATCACGTGAGTTTGCTATTTACAACGTTAATTTTCTTGACTCTAACTTGACCCATACCCTATAATTTTCTCTTGCGACGCCTATTTTAAGGTATCAAGTAATAGTTGTACATGACTTTGGCTTGACCATCCCTGGCCATCAGAAATAGATTTTATACATGGTCAGGGTCAAGTTCAAATGTAAACTTTCTCATTCTATTTCCAGGATAAAAATATGGGCTTCCAAAAAAATACATCACCTTGAACTGATCTTGAAGGATAACGTAACAACTACATGTAAGTTTAGGACCTTACATTAGAAATTCAGGAAATAATTCTTCAACTATTTTCTTCTCTGTTCTCCCATCTTTATATCTTTCTGAAATAGGACGAGGTCCGATATTTTATAAACACCCTGTATACAGGTTTTTTTACAATTTTCTCTATTTATGAAATCTTTACAAGTTTACATATACAATATTATCTCGAAAAAGATGAATGCTCTTGTTATATTTATGACTCAAAGTTTTTTCTTCACACGCTGGTGTAAACAGTTTGGACGTTGAAACTTTACAGGCATTTCAAGATCCGTAATTTTAGTTATTTAGTTAAAGGATTTAAAATCTTAGACGCGAAAAGGTACTGTATTTTGCGAAGGTTAAATAATACAACAAAGAATTTAGTACTAGTTTCGATGAGAAAGGGGCAGCCTGGAAAAAGAAGGCAACTGCTCCCCACACCGTCCCCCCCCCCCCCGGTCTAAACCTCTGCCGATCATTAGCCCCTCATGATATTTGAAATAAGACTGTAATTTGTCATAGTAGTTCATATTGCTTGCAGTGGAGTTGGTAAAGATCAGGACTAAGTAAATAAAAGAGTGTACATGTTTCACTTCCATTGTGCAAGCATCTTCAGCGCCATATAAAAAACTTATTATTACAAAGAAAATGTAAATTAAGATTTTGAACATCTAGAATTTATATTTAAAAACGAACCGACTTCAACTGGCTGAAAATAAACCGTGTGTAATCAATCACTACTTCTGGCATATATATTTTTTATCTAATTTAAGGTACATTTCTAGTGACTATTTTGGGGTATTCTTATCTCTCTCCTTCTTCCTCTCTCTAATTTGTATTTTTTTGTATATTTTTTAATTTTTTACTCGTGTTATTATTTGGACTACTTTCTTACTCTAATTCACCCTATATTGCAACCACCATGTATATGTTTGTGTGTATTGGTCAGTAAATATAAAGTATCTGTCTATCATTTTCTGAACCACCCTGTACAGCTAGAATTCAACTCCACACGATGTTGCAGCCTCCCTGTATAAGTATTAATCCTCTCCACGCCATTGACTGTTTCTATTTTTCTAATATTTAAATCACACTGCACACCTATAATTTTACTGCCCCCTATATGTCAAGTATAAGCAACTACTTATGTTCCACACTAAACAACATTTTTTTAGCTACACTCTGGTGGAGTGGAATTGTAACTATAATATATTTCAATCATCCTGTATATGCAAATGCTTTTAACCTTTTTTGATCCCTCCGCCCTATAACTCAAATATCCTTGCAGCATATGCTTATTTAACACTTTTTTAAACGTTTTTTCCCGCTCTGTATAATTATAGTTTTACTTCACTCTTATTTGAACCTCCTAGTATACGCAACTACTTATGTGCCATCCAATACAACATTTTTTGAACCACCGTGTATAAATTTAAAGAATTAAAGTAACAAAGGTGGAATAGAAATTCTACCTTATGTTTCAACCATCCTATATATGCAACTGCTTATGTCTCTACCACCCAATATCACATTTATAATTGTAATTTTACGTCGCCCTATATGTCAACTGCGTACATTGCTTGCTGCTTGAATTTCCATGCACGCACATACAAACACAAACCTACCAACGTATAATGTATAGAAAAGATCGCTCACACAACAATTTTTATTTTCATACATTTCACCCAACTTTAAGCCCCGTAAAATGAAAATCGTTACCAACACCCTGTACGACATACTTTCATGGCATATCTTTCCATTTTAACTAGATATTTATGATGAAAATTTGTCATTTACATTGGTTTTTACCGTATTTTTACGATTTTCAGAAAAAACGGTATGTTTTACGTTATAGAAAATTATACAGAATCAAGCTGCAACATCTGTTTGTAGAATACAATTTAAAATATTCATATTGATTGAGTTTTTTTTAGAGAAAACAGTGTAGATTCATTGAAACTCACTAAAGTGTAGGCCCTTAATTACTGCTTTTTCAGATTTTCTGGAAAACGGTAAATCTCACATTATAGAAAATTATATAGTACCTTTCTGTAGTATTCCTTAATACAATCCCGTTTAAATCACCAAAATTGCCTAAACCGTTTTTGAATAATCACTGAGCATACATAAAAAAACGTGCCGACGAATTGATAACCTCCTCCTTTTTGGAAGTCTGTTAAAAATAAATATAAAATAGTATCGTCGAAGAGACTTACCAGAATTAAAATATAATTAAAAATTTAACAATTAGCAACACATATTATGGGACCTTTCATCCCTTATGAGGGGTAGGGTATAAGGGAGTCTAAAATGGGTAAATAGAGTGCTGAAGCACATTGAGTTATCATGAGTAAGGAACTGAACGTGGCGTAGAAATTGAAAACAATATGACTGGTGAGAAAACGAAGAAGATGAGTAGGAGAGGGTAGGTATACATGTCATTCAGGAAGAGGAAGATTGGGGGAGGTAAAAGGACGACATAACCTAAAAATCTGACAGCTATGTGCAAAGAAAATTGATTATATACATCTAAAATGAAAACGTATACTGTAAGTGTCTGTATGGGTAGTTATGAGCAACAATTAAATTATATAGACAAATATATTTGTAGGTGAGGCAACTCAAAGATCTGGCGTGCCAGGGTGAAAGGATAATGTATTAAAAAGTGACAAGCAATCAAAAGGAATTTGTTCATTTACACAGTTAATAGTGGTGATTTTACAGGCCTTGTTAATGTATAACATTTCTAATAAGTCCATTAAAGGACATTTATTATAAATGTCTAAAATCTTTTTGTCTTTAGTGTGATCGAACGAGTGACTGTTGGAGAGGATATGGTTGGCAAATGACGATGGGGTCTGGGCATTAGGCCTATAGATGCGATTGTTGATAAGTCTACTTTCTTTGACCCTAGTGATTATTTTACGTCCCGTTGTAACAGCCTGGAAATGAACAAGAGATTTCATAAATGCCTTATTTTTCCAAGATATTGGAAGTGTGTCATTAGTTTGAAGGTGATGTCAATACTAAGATGTTTGAAGATTTTGTGTAGTAGATATACACCATTATCATAGAAACACATGGTATGTGGGTTCAATGTTTTTGGTATTGAATAAGTTCCCTGTTTATAGTCAAGTTCTATATTTTTAACTACTTGGGTAAAGTACTTGAAATCCTTGACATGAGGATTTGTTGTGCTGTCTGGCGATTAAATTTAGATTTTCTATAATGATTCGACATTAGGCTCTATAAGACTTACTTGGATTTTGCATTCGAAAGCACGTCAAAAATATTCTTGTTGAATTCCGTTGTAATCATGAAGATGGCGATCTTTACGTTATCGGATGGTAGTGTGCATACCATCATCCTCATGCTAAAATATGACAAGGCAATTTACGACAAAATCCATTCAGAATACATAACCTGTTGATTGTTTGAGATTTGCTAATACATTTAAAATATATATTTATAGATAGTAGTAGTACTGTTTTCATTCTTTATTCACTAAACTTACATTCAAATCTTTCATTTTCACATTTCTTCGTAATTTACATTTTCCCGACCAAACAATAAGTTATAGTTCAGATATAAAATGGAGTTGAAGAAATAATTACTGCATTTGAGCGTTACGTAAACGTTATTTCTGGTAGGCTATAGAACTAATTGCGTTTTAAATTATTCAGAAAACTGTTATATGAAAACCGTAATTCTTATTATAGTTTGGGTAATCACCTAACATATTGTTTTAATATTTAGATCAAATATCTAATTGGATATAAGCTTTTATATAATATACAAAGAAATAATTACTTATTCACATTAAGTAGCTTCTCTATACTTGTTAATATTTTTCTAACAACCATGATAAGCTATAAGCAGGATATAAAAACATGAAACAGCAAAAACCGATTCCCATTAATTTTACTAAAAGCAACCATCAGGGATAACAACATTTTGACTAATCATTTATAATTTTGTTCAATGTTATGATATGCTTGGACACTAAACCTAATCCTGAGTTCTTCAAACAAATAAGGAGAATTCTGAACGGATGTTTATGAAATGCACTAATTATAATATAAACATAATCTCAGCAAACTTCAACATTTGTTTCACGGTTTGAATTGTTTGATATGGAATGTGAAACTCAATATCGGCTACTGGTAACCAGTGTCAGATTCTGGGGTTCTTTTAGCTGTACCTCTACTTAGGATTCAATTTTGCAGATATTGACTTGCCTGTAATTGTCGGCTACTTTCCCTAACCTCAGTATTTTGAACTTGACATCTATTTCTGAGGAGGAATCTACATATCATATGCATGAAAAATAGTTGATAAATCCATAGGCCTATTTTCAGTTAATTTTAATAAGAATGCAATTAGGTTCCGTACAATTTCCATAAATGGCCATAATGGCCCTTAGTTTCTACAACTTGATTTTTCATTACTTAGCCTATCTGTATTCTTCAGAAACCAAATGAAAAACAAAAATAAATAATCAATACACCAGTCAAATATAATCGTGAAGTCTTGGCCTTGATGTAACCCTTAAGAAATAAAATTCACCCTTCTTTATTTAATCCTCCTTGTAGATTCAGAGTTTTTTGGTTGTTGAAATTACGAGATTTGCTGTTTTTGGTCTATACGTGGTACTTATTGCGACAATCTCATTTAAAATTTTGGAATAATTCCTTTCTGGTTCGGTTGTTATTCATTTTTGGTGAAATATTTCCTAACATACTCTTCAGCTCAGAGATGAACTTATCTGAATGTTGCTTTATTGTCCCCCGTAAAGATATCACTGAATCGCTTCAATAATGCTTTTGGTGGAACATTACTTCTGCAAGTAAACCTGGATAGGTTAGAATCACCAAATATCTAATATCTTCTGCATTTGCGACCTAATTTCGACTTGGTAAACTTCATTAAGACTTTTTCAGCCCTACTGTCGTTTGTTAAAACCTACCCGTTAGCCATTTGGAAGACTTTGGAGTAACTCTAGTGCAAATCTTCTTGAGGACATTACAAGTATTGTGGTCTTTTCAAGGTTGTTCCATGCCTGTTTTTTTCACATAAGTTTCGTTGGCGGTTGGAAGTTTGAGACAAGATCCTTTAGTAACCTCTGAAATTTGATATTCTCATTACATTAATTATTTTCGAAATATCTTAAATGTATTTTGCACTTTGTCAATTTCATTAGGTACTATTTTCAAATAATCTTCGTACTTTGCTAATTTTCATTTAGATAATCACGTTATATCTGAAGTTAGTCTAGTTCCTTGACAAAGACATTAGTCGAAACGCGTCGGACAGTTTTCAAAAAACGTAATTTGTGGAAATTGCAATTGTAGTATCAGTTAATTATTGTAATTATAGTGCCCCAGAGATAAATTAATATCATTTACATGAATGTGTAGAAAAGGACAAATTGTGTTCGAAACGTAACATTTGAAATTAATAAACAAATGACCAAAAACCAAGAAAAAAATTTCAATTTATATGGAAACATAAGGTCAAAGAGTTCGCTAAAATGCAAAAACAGTATATATAATATATATGTCTAGTCGTTGACTTTTACCGATGGAACAATATGAAGAAATATTTATCCGGAAATACATCCGTGAAGTGAGCGAAAGAGACAAACAACTCTACCTTCACCTAAAGCTCAGCCGCCAATTACACGGAGTACTGTGGGCCGAGTAGAGCTGCTAACATACTGACGCACCAAGACCGACAAAACATAAACATCTTTCAAACTCCAGAAGAAATTGGTGAATCTACAAACAAAGTCTCAGAAATATGAACAACACACAGTCCACGACAACATCCGCAGTGTCCACAACATCTCGAACCACCCACTGTCCACCACAGAAATTAGTGTTCTTAGCACTCCGATTCACGACGCTGGTTTGTCAGGACAAGGGTACTACGCAAAAGGCTGTTTCTTATATTAAGAGTTAATATACAAATCTAGGTTTTGCAATACCTTTCAGGAATACAAAAGAAGTATTTTACGTTACATTTCACTAAAACACAAAATTTGGGTTTTGAAATATAAATTAATTTGTCCTGATAGACCACCGTCGTGTAGTCTTGTAACTTTTTAAAATATGTAGCGGCCAATGGTTATGCCACTTTCGAGGATTAGCAAATAGAAACTTCCACAGTAGATGGCAGTGTTAGATACGGGAATTCCCGGAATACTGTTATTTTAAGATTAAGGCAACAAGGTGCTGTGTTTTGTGGGTTAGTATATGTTTTATTGCTGTCTTCCTTGCACCGTGACGACTTAATCGATCTAGAATGTAGTGACCCACAGACAATTTTATTTTATAATTCTGCAAAATCCGGTGTATACATTGTTGATAAAATGTCTTCTTCCTATGACGTTTCGAGAAACACGTAACGTTGGCCGATAGTTACTTTTTATGGAATGTCAACGTTTGCAATGTCAATGCTTTTTTCACTATTTGATGTAATAATCCAGATGCAGAGTATAGCAAAAATAGGAGCTAATATAGGAACATATGGGTTCTAGAGCTTCTTCATCTGGTTTACAGACATATATACAATCTGCAATTGCCAAATATAGCAATTATGAAACTCTACCAGATCACGTCCCAAATCAAACAGGAAACTGTAAATATTGCAAATAACGAAAAACTAGATATTTTTGCAAATTTTGCAAAAATGGTTGTGCATGCAACATATTGTAGTATGTTGCACAGACTGTTTACAGAAAATCATGTAAAATTCTTAGGTAAATTTGTGCTGCTGTATTTTCTGTACAAATTTTTGTTTTGTTTATTGTTATCGTTTGTTACGTTCACCAGACAATTTTTTACTAAAAAAATATTTTTTTGTTAATTTCTGTTTTTCTAACTTTTTTTAAATAAAAGTGTCAGAATGGTACATTTTTTGTATTTATTTTATACTATGGAATAAGATTGGCCTAAAAATTTATTTGTTATAATTATTAATGAAAAACACTATTTATAAAATGGATTACATTAAAATTTTTCGCATACCTCAAAATTAGAGAAAAATTTCGCACCATCATTTTTGGTCCTGATAGACCACCGTCGTGCACCGGTGTAATTTTTTTGACGTCGTGCAGTGTAGTGTTAGTAAAAGTTTCAACTTTGCTATAGCTCAGAAGAAAATTCCAATCGACGAAATCATTTCCAATGTCGAAACAAGCTTCGCAAATTTAGATAAACAAACGGCAGAGCGGATAAGACAAGACGTTACCCAAGTCCTTAGATTCGCGAAACCACCTTAACCAAACCTCAGCCGACAGGAAATGAAAGCCCTCAAGACTCTCAAAGAATCCGAAAATATGACCATACTACCTGCCGATGAAGGAAACTCCACAGTCGTAATGAACACTATAGACTACCAGGACAAAATGAAGCAACTTCTCGACAATGCCTCAAGTTACAAACCATCATCCAAAGACCTGACCACCTACTTAGAAAAAACAATGAAATCCAAAATTAAAGATTCACCCATAGAAGAAGAACTACAAAAAAACTGATGCCCAGAGAAAAGAAAATTACAGATATTATGAAAGCGGCAATTCTAAGCATTTGGGAAGTGAAATTTGAACAAGTGGATCAACAATTAGATAAATGAAGACTGGAAAATTAGTAATTAAAAAGTCAAATGAATTTTCGTTTAATGTCAATATACAATAAGCGACAGGGTATGCCAGTCGGGAATTCAAATTTTAGCAGTTGAAGAGTAAATATTGTTCGGGATTATAAACTGACGTTTAACTGTGAAAAATTCAAAATTTTGCAAATGGTATTACAAGTTGATTGATAAAGTGACCATCCGCCAGAGGATTCAAAGAAAGCAGGTGTGCACAGAAGCTGTTTAAGTAAAGTCAGTATAGAAGAAAATTTATATAGAGTGCAGTCAAAGTAAGGAGTAGATAGTAAGCAGTATTGGATTGAGATGACAGAAAACTTATAAAGAAAGCAGGCAGATTAAGGAGCAGGCAGATAAAGGAGTAGAGAGCAACCAGGTATTGGAACGAGATTATAGAGAGAGCAGGTATACTGAGAAGCGGTTTGAAGTAGAAGTCAGGTAAAGCAGCAAAAAAAAAAAACGCCAGTCAAACCAGGTAGATCAAGACAAGAGGACGAAATGGTCCATTCTTTAATAGGAACTTAAATTAATTAGGTAGTACATTTTCCAGTAAGGTTAAACATTTTATAGAGCCTTCCCATTCAGTTAAAATAATATAATTTATAATTGCTTTTGATTCTTTGGGAAATATACATTTTTAGTACCGGGTTTTAGAATAAGATTTAGTACCTTGCATTTGAAATAGCATTGTGTTTAAAATTTTAGTACGTGGTTGACCGAGCTTCACTCGTAAATTCAAGGTTTTATCTTAAACGTACATATATCCAAATAATCGTAAATTTGCCATGTAAACTAATTTAAACTCCCTAACATAATATCTTTTTCTTGCATTTTTTATTTACATGGTGCTACTACAATTCTACTCAATCACCCTATATATGCAACTTCTTATGAAAAACCCATTTTTTCTAACATTTTTTTAATCACGTTACAATTCCACTCGATTCCATATTCCAAGTATAATTCCGCTCAACCCTATATATGCTACTTTTTATAGGCTACCAAAAATAAACATATTTTATATCACGCTGTATATCTATAAGTTAACACCACTATATGTAGATGGATTTGTTTATGGCCACCTATTGTAATTTTTTTTTGAACCAGCATGTATAATTATAATTCCAGTACATTCTATATTGCAACCACCCTGTAAATTCAATTTTTTAGCAACCTGCAGAACAGTACTTTTACTCTACCCTGTATGTCAGCTATCATTAATTTTCAACTACTTATGGGGTACCCTACTCAATTATTATTTATCGCATTTTTCTAACCATACTATAATTCCATTTGATGCTATATTTTAACCATCCTGCATAGCAACTCTTATGGACCACCTAATTCACACCACCAATTCATATTATATGCATGAAATTAACATGCGAAATCATGAGATCTTACTCATCAAATAGTTACATGTTCGGAACATATAAACACAATTTGTATAGAAAGAATGTTTACAGGAACAGTTTCGCCCTCAAATAGGTCACCAAATCACCCTGTATTGAAAGAAATTTTACAACAGCAGCCGCCTTGATTGTCACAAACTCTCAATCAATTTTTTAATAATTTAATTTCTTAGTAAAACCATTTTTCCAAAGATGAGACCATCACCAATCGATTTCTATCCATCGAAACTTCCAAATGGGAAAGTTTTATCGAAATCGTTAGAGCCGTTTTCCAGAACTCAATTATATATATATATATATATATATATATATATATATAAACATTGCTCGTATTATAGTATTAGATTTGTGATAAAGAACCATACCTTTCAACATTTTTTTAGATTAATTTATTGATTTCAAGTTTAGTTAAGTATATATGTGTGTGTGTTTAAATTATTGAGAACTAAGACTTTTAATAAAAAACTCTCAATTAAAAAACCGTTTAGGTTTCTTTTTGAAGTTCTGAAGCATATTTATCTGTAAAAGAGGATATAAGTCGCTGTGTTAGAATCAAGTACTTGCAAAAAGTTGCGGCAACAACAATTAATTGGGTTATAGTAATTTAGTTTATTCAATTAATAACCTTCATCAAAAGCGGAAAACTTCGCCTTTATAACACGAAATAAACCAACCGAATTTCGAAAGCCGGGAAAAGTAAAAAAATGTATTTACAGAGGTAAATTAGCTCCTGTTATGAAAATTTATGTTAATTACATTTTTTCTTGATTTGAATAAAGATAACAGACATACCTTGGGAATTTTTGCAGCGGATGTATTTCGAAGCGTAGAATTAATTGATTCGTTTCCTTTTATCCTCTTGTAAAAGTAAAAGCTTAATCTTATTCGCGCAATACAGGTAAATGTGAGTTCGTCTGACCTTTACGTCTACTCGAACGTACTAAATGCAAATTGGGATGTGCAAGTAGGTGAAAATTTAATAATTTAGAATTTATTCGTATATTTATATATACCAGCTTTTGTTATTATATCTACATTGCCAGAGCCGGAATTAAGTTGGTGGGGCTCTTCAGCAAAAAACTGGTGGGGGCCTATTTAAGGTATTCAAAATTGGTAGTCCATTTTTTTTAGTTTACATTTATTGCTCTTAATAAAACATGTATATTAATCGATTGTTACATAGTTAAACAAAATACGTCAAAATAAAGAAGTTAAGCCAAATTCCCTTGGCTTAAAAGAGGTATTTTACTGGTTTTATTCACAGTTACATGTTAAATTTAATTACCTCTCGTTTGTACATTACAGGCTTGAGATTGTTCACATATTTAAATAATTTAGTCAAGTGCGAGTTTGACTCCTATCTTAGGGTTCCGTACCAAGATTCTAATATTCCAGTTTCAGACAAGCAGGAAATGATTACATCTTCTTATATTTACCCTTATATCTTTTAAAAGAAGCGTTTTAAATTTAAAAAAATATACACTTTGATTTTCCACACATGGACTTTTTATTTTATCTGCTTCATGATTCGCTTGATTTTCTAATTTTCTAATTTGGCCCCCAAAAGTTAACACTTGAAATCCTGCAACTTTTATCTGAAATTATTTTCGGAATAATAGAACCCACGCATGATACCACCTTGTCTCAATATAATTTAATGTTTGAAGACGCGAGATGTAAGACCGACATCTAGGATTTTCAAGAGAATCAGTACACAGAGGTTCCGAATCTGGAGCCGTTCCGTTTAATTACTGTTCTCCCTTAACTCCTAGGACAGAATGTCACGATAAAATTTTCAGGTTACTTCACCTGTCAGAGATATTGAATACTCTCTTCGAGGTGCCATTCCTTTGTACGCACCTCGAAGAGAGTATTCAATATCTCTGACAGGTGAAGTAACCTGAAAATTTTATCGTGACATTCTGTCCTAGGAGTTAAGGGAGAACAGTAATTAAACGGAACGGCTCCAGATTCGGAACCTCTGTGTACTGATTCTCTTGAAAATCCTAGATGTCGGTCTTACATCTCGCGTCTTCAAATTTAACGAAATGCATCAAATGCATAAAGAAGTGTTCGAGAGGACATTCAATTGTGGGAAGCGCAACTGATGAAGGTTCCCGACCAGAAACAATATATATTATATTTATATATAATATATATTGTCTTGCGTACAAAGGAATGGCACCTCGAAGAGAGTATTCAATATCTCTGACAGGTGAAGTAACCTGAAAATTTTATCGTGACATTCTGTCCTAGGAGTTAAGGGAGAACAGTAATTAAACGGAACGGCTCCAGATTCGGAACCTCTGTGTACTGATTCTCTTGAAAATCCTAGATGTCGGTCTTACATCTCGCGTCTTCAAATTTAACGAAATGCATCAAATGCATAAAGAAGTGTTCGAGAGGACATTCAATTGTGGGAAGCGCAACTGATGAAGGTTCCCGACCAGAAACAATATATATTATATTTATATATAATATATATTGTCTTGCGTACAAAGGAATGGCACCTCGAAGAGAGTATAATTTAATGTCCCACCCGGTATACCCATTTTGTATATTTGTCTATATGTAAGCTAACTGCAGTTATAAGTTAAGAGGGATAAGAAAAAGAGAGAGAAATAGAGAATTTGTCGCCGACACTATCTCTTACCGTAACATTAACCCTCTATATTCCAAAAGTATCGATTTTTTGGCCTCGTGCTCATTGGAAGTTTTTCTCGGAACACCCACACGACAGCATACTACATTTTTAACCAATTTGACAGGGCCCCAATTCCCATTAGTTTGGTGGGGGTTCTTTGGTTTAGAAATATTGGGATTGCCTACATATCTAAAATAAATGTTAAATTTAATTAATGTAAACGCTGGAGAGTACGAGAACGTACTAACAAATTTTCAAAATCAATATTCATACTATATAATAATTGTATTTTTGATTTTTTGAGTGCAAACTTTTTTTGGACTTTGAGTCTCATTTACAATTTTTGCTCGATTTTTTTCTTGAAGTATGTATTTTTTTAAATTTTGGTCTATAGTTGGTGGGGGCTGTAAATTGGTGGTACATTTGTACATTGTCATACCGAGTGAATCGGTAAAACAGGAGAACAAAGCCATCTTGTTAGTGGCCGGTTTACCGCCGGATAAGGTATTTTGGACTACAGCATTATCGACCTCATCGTATACTGCCTCTGACCGCTGAGCATCGACGGCAACGACTATATTATTGCAGAGAACGACAACATTGGAATGTGGAATAGCATCAGGTCCTCTTCTCTGAGGAATCTCGATTCTGCTTGGGTGCACATGATGGGTGAAGATGTTGACCGACATGTATATCGAACAGTAGGCGTTATGGTATGGGGTGCTTTTGCCCATGTAAGTAGGTCTTTAGTCTGTTCGAGGCAACATGACAGCGCAACATTATCTTCAGGAAGTAGTAGAGCCGTATGAACTCCTTACTTAATCAGATCATGGATCCCATATTTCGACAAGATAATGCTCTGCCTCATGATGCTCGAGTTAGTTCAAACTTTTTTGAAGAGACTCATGTGAATCTGTTGCAATGGTGGTCTTTCTCCCATAAAACATGTTTGGGATATGATCAATGATGGGTAGATCGCTTGGAAATTTACCCTAGCTTGCACGGACTTGAGAGGTGTTAAAACATGAAATACAGGTAGCTGGTGATCGTATTCCTTAAGAAGAAATAGACAACTTTATTGAATCAATGCCAAGATGTGTTGGGGAGTGTATAGATAACCTCAGTGAACACACACATTGTTAACATACTTAATAAAAATAAATAAATCCCTTATTATTTTTTATTCAAAATTTAATCATTTACTCCTTACTATATCATTTATGTTTTCCCAAAACAATATTAAATTTAAACATCTCTTTCTGAGTATTTCGATTTCATGTTCAGTTATTTTATTATGTGATCTTTAGAAGTTTGGGTGTTAGCTTGAATATTATCAAATTAAATTCTCTTAGTCATAGGTCACAAATATTGTCAAACATTTTAATTTTTAATTTTGCAATTGTGCGTTTCTTCATATAGTTTCTTTATTGACAACGGGATCTGACCTAGACTCCGAACGTTTGGAAATATACAGCATTTTAACTATTGTGATGTTATTCCCAATATGTGCATAAACAGTCCAATAACTAATTTGTAATATTAAAAATAATGAATTACGTAATATTCGTATAAGAGCCAGATCCCTAGATACCTGAAAAAGGAAAAGCACATAAATTCTTTATATGTTTTGCTACCGTCTCTTTAAAATAACATTTCCCGACATTACCGTTTCTATATTTACATTTATATTTGAGGTACTTCTCAGTTCCTGCTTTCTTAGAGTCTGGCGTATATATTTCGGGATATTCCATTAATATATTCCCATTAAAATCTCTTATTTTCTTTATTTTTACGTGGTCGCCATGCTACGCCCCATTAGTGTGCAGAATAACATGAATAAAAATTTAGAGAGCCAAAATAGAAAGACAAAGGAAAACATGGATTTGTTCACATTCAATTTCGCAGAGGAAATAATTTTCCGTCGCAAATACCAACTAATGAAGTGTTTTCATTTCTTATATTATCTTAATTTCGAGCAAGCCGACACAATAGAAAGAGACCCTTGCTGTAAAACGAATAGAGATAAGGAGAGAAAGGGCACCGTACGATGATAAGGATATAACATCGTTTCCTTTGTTTCTGATAGAGGTTAATCGTCATTCCAGTCCTTTCGGTTATCTTTTATTCATTCGGGGCTAACATATTTTTCTTGTAGAGTTCCTGAGTGTATAGGGTTGTGGGTGTCGAGATATCATCTCTTTCAAAGCAGCCTCAGCTTGATGGACTTATTTAAATATGCCTTAAGCCTTTAAGAATTGTACAATATTGTCAGGCACCTATTAGAGTTTATCGAAAAATTTATTTTTTATAGAATGGATATAATAGAATAATGGACATGTTCGGGTTGTCAGATACACATCAAACTCTGTGAAATTTCATTTAATTTAAAACAAGTTCTATTCTCATTAATTTCATTATACAGCGTGCACGTAAAGTATGGAACATACTAAATAAAACCTATCCAGATAAAAGAAGAAAAAAATCCTCGGACACGTCAATCTTAATTCAATAGTCCGCAGATTTGAACATAAATAGATATCTCACGACGTCATTATACTGTGGTTTGTGTTATATCATACACATTTTTTTAAATAGCAACTTCAATATTTGATATATCGATTTGAAAGATCTAGTAATTCTACAAACAGGCCGTTAGATTTCAAATCAGTTATATAACAAGTGTTTCTAGAAAATTAATGTCTTTTGTTCTCTTAAACCAAAAAAATTAACTGAAAGAAATAAATGTAACAAAAGAATAAGAAAAAATCAAAGCAAGTGTTAAAAAAAATTAAAATTCTAACATGTATATTGTACATTTCGAATAATTTGACGAACATTTCGAATAACTGTCAATATCTTATTTTTTATGTGATAAATACATTTAAAACATATCAACAAATATTTTCAATAATCTGAATATTGTATTTTTAAGCTTCCTTGTTCTTCCAGTTAATAGTATTAATAAATTATTTATTAAATTCATGTTGGCCATCACAAACTAGGAACTACTGAAGTGACAAATTTAGAAAAAAGAGCTGCAGTCATTTGAGAGAAAATAATGTTCACATACAGTTGACACAATTTCGTTTAAAACAGTAACAATTATATATCACTCAGTGTGTAATCCAACAAATGTTTAATGAAGAAATACTTTAAATATTTCTTATTCAATTAAGAGATAACTTTGGATTCTTATCTCTTTATGCTATTTAAACTTCTTAAGGCACCATTGTATTCCCGATAATAACTACGAATAGGTGTCATCTGAAAAAATGTTATTTATAAAAACATCCTGGTATCCTGCTCCTTGAAAATCATTTGTAAATATTTTTAAATTCTACTTTTAATCCTTCTGCAATACTAAAAACCGATAACTATTCTGATATTACGGTTACAGTTAACTACTGCTAAAACATTAATATGTTTTATCAGCAGTTTTTTAAAATAATGTGCACCAAAAATCATTTGCACATTACACTAAAGCAACCCTTAACGCATCTATGTATAGGGTAATTCACGTTATCCGAAATGCATTTGACATGTAAGTTAATTTAATTTTTTTTAATGTTATTATTAGCTACGGCCCAATGCCAAACCATGTTTTAAAATAAAGTGCTCCAGAACAGATTTATACATAACTCGCTAATGTACATATAGGGTAATTCACGCTAGCATGATTAAACGAATGAACCATAGATATCTATGATATGTAGATATATTTAAAAATTATTTTTTCTGTACTCAGGGAGCCCTAATTATAAAAATTTTATTCATTTGATTTATTTAAAAAAAAATGGATTCAGTTAGTCGTGATATTCCATGTCGCATAAGTTGAGTAACCCCGTCTAATGAGTAAACGTGCAGATGCGATTACCGTTGTTCTATTTTTTTTCTACATAATGTCTTATATTAATTTCAGTTATTATTCAGATGATTTAATGTAAAATGTTTACATTATAATATGAAGTTAGTCAGCACACATATAGTAATGTTGCCCTTTTTTGGTGTTCTTTCCGACTCCTGACTTATGTAAAGTCTCTTCTTTAATATATCGTAAAAAGGGAATAAGAGTATTTATTAGAACGCAAAGCAAATTTTGTGCATGTTTATATATTAATTGGAAGTTATATTTGTTTATTTCTTATAATTTATTCGTTTTCTATAAACGGGTATTTCAAGATCAAGGTAGAGTGTGGTGTCGGTCGGAACATGTCGAAACAAATGCAATTTCAAGTTATGCATTTCATTCCCATAGAAATCTGTTTTCATATGTGTATGTCCGGGCCTCTGTTAAGAAGCTTACGCTTCAATAATTTCCTGTATTAGTTTCAATTATTAATGAGATGTCTTAAGTTCAAATGTTTACTTTATAATATGAAATTAGTCAGCACACACATAGTAATGTTGCCCTTTTTTGGTGTTCTTTCCGACTCCTGACGTATGTAAAGTCTCTTCTTTAATATATCGTAAAAAGGGAATAAGAGTATTTATTAGAACGCAAAGCAAATTTTGAATGAATGAATGAATGAATGAATGAATATCTTTATTTAGCATTTGTGCTAATAATATAATACATTTCGTTACTTATCACTGTTTTTTTTTAATCATAAGTTAATCACAATTTCTTACTAAATATCTACAAAACATAAACTACATCAGATACACATAACTCATACATAGATTATGTTATTTATCACAATTTCTTATTAAATATCTACAAACATTTCTATTAAAATTTTGTACATTATTACAGTTTTTAAGTTCTTCTGGCAGAGCATTAAAAAGACTTATACCATTAATTAAAAGAGTTCCCCTTAGAAATGTTTTATCAGTGAACTTTATATTAAAATTTTCGTTTGATCTTAATGTTCGCGCATGTAGTTCATGTCTTTTAACTAATAAGCTCCTGAGATATTTGGGGGTTTGAGAATGCATCATTTTGTAAATCAGAACTAAGTTGGCCCTTTTAATACTCTGTTCTACTGACAGCCAGTTGAGACAGTGTAACATGCTGTTTACTGATGTATATATACCACATTTTAGTACTATTCTCATAGATTTATTTTGCAAAATTTGGAGCCTTTTAATTTGTTCTTGATTCCAAGAGAGTAATAATGTTGCGCAGTAATTAAATGAGGTTTTATAATAGTATTGTAAACGAGCATTCTACACCAGTGAGACAAACTAAAAGCTATTCTTCTAAAAAACCCTATTTTTTTTTGCCTAGTTTCCTACATAAGTAGTCTGCATGATTGTTAAATGTCAACTGAGGATCCAACATAACGCCTAAATACATTATATTATATACTTGCTCAATTTCAATACCATTTATTTTAATTACAAGATTTTGTTCATTAAAGCTCTTCACTATTTAACACTCTAGCAGCCCTCTCTGGATCACTATCGGCAATTGAGTAAGTGTATCTCGATGACTACTATTTTGTGCACGTTTATATATTAATTGGAAGTTATATTTGTTTATTTCTTATAATTTATTCGTTTTCTATAAACGGGTATTTCAAGATCAAGGTAGAGTGTGGTGTCGGTCGGAATATGTCGAAACAAATGCAATTTCAAGTTATGCATTTCATTCCCATAGAAATCTGTTTTCATATGTGTATGTCCGGGCCTGTGTTAGGAAGCTTACGCTTCAATAATTTCCTGTATTAGTTTCAATTATTACTGAGATGTCTTAATTTCAAATGTATACTTTATAATATGAAGCTAGCACACATATTTAATGGCAAGTAACGTTCCCCTTTTTTGTGGTAACAAGATAATGTCAAAGAGGTGTTGGATGTATAAAAATAAAGGTTTGGTTTTAAGGCACAATTTGTTAAAACTGATAAACTTATTTCGTTGCTGCGTGGAGGTGTTCGGACAACTGTAGTCAACGAAGTTACAAAATATATTTAAATACAAATATTAATGTCACACGGTAATTATTACTGCATGTTACCCCTAGTGCGTTCGAGGTTATTTATATATACCTTTTGCAATTGTTTATTTGCTACTTTTACACAAATTTCTAGGTACTCCCTATATTTACAACGTAATTTTTACGTTATCGAGGTTGTCATTTATAATTATAGAATATTTTTGGATGCTAATAACGACTGTTATTAATCAGATGAAACGCAGGCAGTCCTTTACCAAAGTGCATTTTACCAATGTATAATGGTAAATTAAAATACACTGTGCGGTATATATTATAAGTATCATTTTTAAAGTTGTTAACGCTGTTGTTATTGTAGTTTATGTGTGAGTTCATTGGTCAATGAAATCATATTTGGTGCCTGAAACGTGGCTTCCTATATTGTATAAATACAACAATGCTCGCACGATATTTAATACTTCTAATTGCATAATTTATTCAGTTAACTGTGGTAGACGGTATAAAACGCCGGAAGTTAGAACAAATCATGCAGACCATCATTCACTTGTCTACACACCGATGAACCGTATGGACAATCGGAAAATAAACGTTATTTCATGTAATGAATTACGACACTTTCAAGGTCAGTGAATGTCAAAAGAATTACATGTCAGTACGAATTGTATAATAATTGAGTCAAAAATTCTTTAGCAGTAGCGTAATCAGCAATACATTTTTTACTTTTTTTTTGAAAACAAAAGGAACAGTTATTCAAGCTTTAGAGTATGTACACGATGCCACTTAGAGCGTTAGAGCGCCAAAGTTCAATTAAACACTAATTATAAGATATTGAAGAAATATATTACAAGAAACATCTAGAGAGAATTATGAGGTCCTTAATTTTCAATTATTCTAAAGCATACGCGGTAGTTTGTTTTCAGGGTGAAACGAAGTTATCTTTTCATAAATGAGACACCCTATATGTTAATTTTATATTCATATAGTGAATTTTGACTATACACGGTGATGAATCATACGAAGAAGCAATTTTCTCAATTATTTCAAATGGATCATCATGATGCCATTGTATTCTGTTAACAACGCCTTTCAAGTTTTACGAGCCTTTCTCTATACGTAAATGCAATATTTTACTAGATATATTATTTAATGTTCGGCATATCCAATATACGGAAACTCTTATAATATCACTCCTGATTTCTCCGTCTTTCACATCACAGCAATTTTCTTACTACTTGACGGAAAAGGTTGATATATGGTATTTGCTTACAGTTTGGTGACCCGATCAAGGGTACATATAATAAATGAAGAAATTTTGATTTTAGGGGTACTTCTAGGGGAAAATTTTACAAAAATCGACCATTCCCTCCTTATCTTCGAAACTATTGAGACTAAAATTTTGAAAAAAATAGGAAATATAGTATGGTGCCCAAGGTTTTCAGGAAAAATAAAGACATACCGCTTGGTGCGTTCCCGCAATTTGTTTAGTGTATTGTTTTCAATTTGATTGAATTACTTCATTGATTTTTAAACTTCTGCACCTTTTCTAAAACATTCCGTCGCGTTAATGCTAATTTTAAGTGTTTTTTGCGTGTAAAATATAGACGGTATTGACATTCGTGTTTCGGTTCCCTAGATTTTAGGACGCTTGGGAGGTTCGTGTATTGTGCTCCGAATTATTCGGACACATTTTTTGATTCCGTCTGAAGAGACGCCGCTTTTTTGTTGTTATAGTGTTACGAGTTCGCGAGTTGGTAGCTTCGATCGTAACGACCGCTAAACCGCTTTCATTTTGTTTCTTTTGTGTTTACAAAAGCGCATCATTTGTTGTTAAACCCGCATTTTTTGTATGCTCAATCAATGAACATTACGTCGCTATTTTTTTGTGTAACGTGTTGTCCAGACGAAGCTCTAAGAAACTGTTCCTGCTATTACGGGGCTAGCCTCTGAAGAAAGAAAAACCAAGAAAACACCAGAGCTTCGACGTAAAAGGTTAGTGATAACTTTTATTTGGTGATTCGTTTATGTGACGGCACGTGTTTATTGATTGTTCCGCTAAAGGTCCTTCTTCAATTATATACTTGCATTGAACCAGCATTGAACTAAAACCGCAACATCTAATTCATACACATTTTTGGAATATTCTCTATGGAATGTGCCATCGAAGACATTCCACCGCTAGTATTACTTCTACGGGGCAAATTGTGGAATTAAATGAAAACTAAAAAATTGAAAAAAATTCAAACACATCATTTAATATATCAAATGAAAGAAACCCAAATATGGTTTTTTCAGGTTTTAAATATAATTTTTACCGAACTCCGCTTATCTCCGCAACCACAAGTGCTAAAATTTCGATAAACATCGAACGTTTATGTGAAGAGGTAAACTTTATAAGAAAAATTAGGAGAAACCCTAGTTATAATTTGGGCGACAAATTACAGAATTAAGTAGAAAATATAAAATTACAATTATTTTAAGCGCAGCATGTAATATATAATATAATGAATTCAAATATATTTTATTAATTATAAAGGGTTTAACAAAATATACAAATAAAACGGGTTATCTCTGAAATTATAAGACCTAAAACTTTGAAAAAAATAGAGTATATGGCTTGAGCTGAATTTTACAGGAAAGATAACAAGAACCCCTAATATTAATTTTGGGGCCAAATTACAGAATTAAAAGCAACATATAAAATTTTAGATTATTTCAAACACATCATGCAATATACTAAATCAAAGCGGTCTTTATGAGGAATACAAATATATTTTTTTATATTTTTAAAATAAACTGTTTAACAGATAATAACAAAAATATAAAAACGTACACATCCCCCTTTTTATTTCCGAAACTGTAACACCTAAAATTTTGAAAATTATTAGGGGTACAGTGCTTCACTTAGACTTTAGAGAAATAATAGGGAGGAAATTCTGATATTAATTTTAGGGGCACATTGTAGAATTAAACGGAAAATAAAAAAAAATAACCTTTTTTTCAAACGTATATTGTATTATATCAAATGAAAGGGCTTATTATGAGGACTACGCTTATATTTTTTTATATTTTAAAAATTATTTGTTTAACATATATTAACAAAAATATTTAAAAAATCTACTGATTCCCCCGTTTGCTCAGAAACTATACTACCTAAAATTTAAAAAAATAGAGGTTTAATTAAATAATTAATTATATTTTGTCAATGGACACAATGGAGAATTCATGAAAATCGGTTGGTTGTTGAGAATCTGTTATTCACAATTAAGGCAAGTTTAGTAAAATTATTTTTTTATAATGGATAGATAATCAAACTACGGTCTCAAACGTATGGAATGGTAAAGTGGGACAATATGTTGTGTGACAATAGTTTCTTTGAAGGAACGATAAAATGTCAGGTATATTTATAGTTCTTTATAGTTCTCATGAAGTGTTTAAATAGACTTTTACAAATTATACCACACAAATCTATAGTCTAAGAGAAAGAGCCGGTTTTTGACCGTCATCGAGAAAATGGACAGAACGTATCGTATTAAGTTATATTCCTGAACTATAGCACGTTTCTAGGCAGCCGCCAGTAGAAGTGATAACCCAGGATAGTTACAGTGGGTGAAAGTGGTAATTTTTTTCGGTCATGCTCATCATCGAGTAAACGTTCCAAAATTGGCTGCATACAAGATTGTGGTATATGTAAGCACATTCCCGAGAGGCGTCTGCCTAGAGTGGTACCATCAAGCTGGCGGGCAGGGGTAAACTTGTCAAAAATAGGGGTGAACTTCGTCATTAAGTAAAAAGAACGCCATTTGTACCATTATTTTGCTTACACAAAGGAAATCATAATCCAAAAGGACGGACAGCTAAATGGCATAAATATATTTTTCATGACGTCATTAATGTGGTCTGTGTGACGTCATACACAATTTTTTGAAATGCGAAGCCACATTTTTCATTACTGATTTGGAAAGAGCGGAAAATTTCAGGTCCGAATATGACTTTGACCATGATCTTGAAGTTGACCTTCAAGGCCATTCCAAGATCAAAGTTTGTTTGAAAAATCAACCTATTATAGCCAAATTAGGCGTACGGGGGGTTTTCGACGTCGCTGATTTCGAATCTAAAATCAGTTTTTGTTTGAAAAACTGGTCCGCCCTCTTGGATTGCGAAAATCAGATTTCAGATTCGTAATTAGATTTTGATAATTGGCAATTTGAAAAAAATCAACCAACTCAACTCCCAATTTGGTACACAGGGATTTTCGATGTTGATGACTACGAATATTTAATCAATTTTGGAAAATTTTCAAAACAAGTAGTGGCCAAGTTCAACGTCAAATTTGTTTTTAATTTGGAATATCCTCTTTTAATCAGTCATCTTTCGGATCAGATTACAAACATCGATTACCGTTAATTGGTTGTGCATCAATTGGTTGACTGTTTTAAAAAAAATCGTCCGCCATCTTGGATTGTGAATTTTGAAAAACTGATTTCGTACTACTAGAGAAAGAATATGGTCTCTACATAACAGATTACATGCCTTTTAAATTGCTTTAATTCTATATTACGTCAATAATATATTTCCTGACACGTGGACAGGAAGAGATGAGGCGATTAGATAGCTGCCCAGATAACTAAACTTAACTAAAATGTATGTTTTTGTCGCTATAAAAAACACAAAGTTTACATAATCCCCGAAACAAGCAAAGGAGACATAAAAGAACGGATCAGAGAAGTTTATATAAATAAATATATACATCTTTGTTTGAAAACAGATTATTCGAAAACAAAAGTTTTCTTTTTGAAAGAGTTAAATAATAAAGTTGGATGCATGGAGGCGCACTCTGGCGATTGATTTAGACAACAGCGTAACCTGATCAAAACTTTTAGGTATTGAACCCCCAGAACCTTCATTTGACAGCGTATCCGAGTAACAATGTCAAAATTTTAATCTCTAAACCAAAGCACTTTAGCTGTGAATCAAATTCTTGTTTTAGTTAGTCAGTTGCAATTGTGAGTTGTAACAGAGGGTTTGGTGAGCATCGTTTATGAAGCATTGGTGTATGTAAATCGTTGCAAATTTAAATGTGGTAAAAAGTCGTGAAACCTCAATGAAAGCATTTGATAGAAAATGTGATTTATAGACGCGAGATGTAAAGACCGACATCGCAACTGATGAAGGTTCCCGAGCGGAAAAAATATATTATCTTATATATTGTCTTGCGTACAAAAGAATGACACTTCGAAGAGAGTATTCAATATCTCTAACAGGTGAAGTTAACCTGAAAATTTTATAGTGAAATGCTAACCGAGGAGTTACAGGATAACAGCAAATACATGGAACGGCTCCAGATTCGAAACCTCTGTGTGCTAGTTTTCTTGAAAATCCTTGATGTCTCTCTTTACATCTCGCGTCTACAAAGTTACTGATATGTACCAAATACATAAATAAGTGTTCGAGGGGACATTCTCTTGTGGGAAGCGCAACTGATGAAGGTTGCCAACCAGAAACAATCTCTTATATTATGTAATGTCTTGCTTACCAAAGAATGACTCGAAGAGAGTAATCAATATATACCAGGAGAAGTTAACCTGACAATTTGATCGTGACATTCTAACCTAGGAGTTGCAGGATAACAGCAGTTAAATGGAACAACTCCAGATTCGGAACCTCCGTGTCTTAGTTTTTGATATGTATCAAATACATAAATAGGTGTTCGAGAGGAATTTAGGCTAGGAATTGCGTAGGGAAAATTATTAAATTATAAATTAAAAATTATAATTATATTAATTAAATTTAATGTAACATAGAAAACAAATTAAGGTAATAAGTATCAAAATGTAGACTAGGAGAAAGACATGACATATATTATATATGACACCTCTAAGAGAGTAGAAAATGTGATATTGAAAATGGCGTCAGCCGCCATTTAAGTTAAAAATTAGTGAAACAACGAGTACTCGTTGACTTAGTACTACGCAAATGAAGAAATGTTATGTTAATTGCAATATGCATTTAGCAGTGCGGAAAGCTGAGGTAAACCTGAAGGGCATTATTAAAAGAATACAATGACATCATTATATAAATATTTCATGTAAAATAAATGAGAAAAATTCATTCACACTTCATACCCCACGTAACTATTGATATAAAATATTATATATATATATATATATATATATATATATATATATATGTTTTAGGTTTTAGGAATACTCAGTATTCGAGTAACTAGAAGCGAAAGCAGAAGGCTACGAGAATTATGCGAACCGACCTGAAGAGGGCAGATGTGACTCTGCCGAAACGCCGTCATTTTACCATCGATCCCAGCAGGGATCAGTTATCAACTACGCGGATGAATTCCCGGAAACCACCTAAAACATATATATATAGCGGTCGCTTTGTCTCTCCAATGTAAAGATTGCCACATTCACACGGTACGCTGTATATACAGTTATTTGGTATTGCTGATGCGTCGGGCCTTGTTCTTGTTATCATGCTCCTCAAGGTGTCGTTGCTTTTGAAGATCATTCTGATTCCATAGCTGTGTGCAATCCTTCTAAGTTTCTCCGACAAGCCTTTAGTATACGGTAATAGTAGAGTTGCTACCGTGGTGTCCTGTTCCTGCCTAGGTGGTTTGTCCAGCTCTTCAAACGCCTTGGTAATGATGGTTTCCGGATATCCATTTGCCAACAAGTCTTCTCTAAGTTTGGCTTGTTCTTCCTTGAGGGCTTCTGGTGTGCTGAAGATATTTTTGGCTCTATGGATTAGTGTTTTGATGATGCCAGTTTTCGTTGCTGATGGGTGGTTGGAATTGTAGTGAAGGTATAATCCTGTATGCGTAGCCTTCCTGTAGACTGTTGTTTGGATTCCGGTCCTAGTCCCTTTGACACTTTACATCAAGGAATGGTAGGCACCCACGCTCTTCCATCTCCATGGTGAATCTAATGGATGGTGGGGATTGGTTCAGGTGCTCCAGGAATGCCTGTAGTTCTGTCTCTCCATGTTGCCAAATAATAAAGCCACTGCCTACTGATCCAACATCCAAAATAGAACGGAAAACTTACAACACTCCCAGAGATCATGCTGAATACATTCTACCTGAGACAAGGAGGAAATTGACGCCACATCACAGCAAACCACCACATCTTTATGGACTACCCAAGATTCACAAGGCTGGAGCACCTCTCAGACCGATTACAACTTCGCGCAACTCACCAAGAGCAGCACTATCGAAATTCCTTCTACCAATAATCCAACCTTTGGAGGGAAAAACATCATCGCACGTCAACTACTCAAAACACTTTGTCGAAATCATCAGATCCATGGAACTTGGGCCAGAACATCGCTTAGTAAGTCTCGACGTTGAAAACCTTTTCACGAACGTACCACTAGACGAATCTCTCAACATAGTGAGAAAGAAACTTACTGAAGACGAAACCCTGATGGAGAGGACGGAGCTGCCAATAGACTCAATCATGGACTTGCTTGAATGTTGCCTCAAGAACTGCTACTTTCAGGAGAAGGACCGGTTCTTCATGCAAGAAGATGGATTGCCTATGGGTTCCCCGTTATCACCAACCATCGCCAAGATCTACATGGAATGGTTCGAAAAACATGCACTGAGGAGTTTCGAGAAGCAGCCTAAGCTATGGTTGAGGTATGTCGATGACACCTTTATTATTTGGCAACATGGAGAGACAGATCTACAGGCATTCCTGGAGCACCTGAACCAATCCCAACCATCCATTAGATTCACCATGGAGATGGAAGAGAGTGGGTGCCTACCATTCCTTGATGTAAAGTGTCAAAGGACTTGGAGCGGAATCCAAACAACAGTCTACAGGAAGGCTACGCATACAGGATTATACCTTCACTACCATTCCAATCACCCATCAGCAACGAAAACTGGCATCCTCAGAACACTAATCCATAGAGCCAAAAATATCTGCAGCACACCAGATGTCCTCAAAGAAGAACAAGCGAAACTTAAAGAAGACCTTTTGGCAAATGTATATCCGGAAATCATCATTACCAAGGCGTTTGAAGAGCTGGACACTGGACAAACCACCTAGGCAGGAAGAGGACACCACGGTAACAACTCTACTATTAGCGTATATTAAAGGCTTGTCGGAGAAACTTAGAAGAATTGCACACAGCTATGGAATCAGAATGATCTTCAAAAGCAACGACACCTTGAGGAGCATGATAACAAGAACGAGGCCCGACGCACCAGCAATACCAAATAACTGTATATTCAGCGTACCGTGTGAATGTGGCAATCTTTACAATGGAGAGACAAAGCGACCGCTGGACACCAGGATTAAGGAACACCGAACAGAGGTAACGAAGTCTGGGCTAGCTAATCACGCATGGAGCGAACACCATAATATCAAATTGGACCAGGCTAGAGCAATTCACAAGGAAGAGCACTGGTACAAAAGAAAATTCATAGAGACAGCATATATAATCTGGAACGAAAATATAATTAGCGAGCCCAGCGTCCAAATTAAAAATATTTGGAGAGCTCTTCTTCGGCCTCTGCCGCTACGCATCACCGGCAACCAACCGCCAGATACGACGACGCTGATTGGACCAGATAAGACCCAATGATCATGACCGGCGACGCATGACCGGTTAAGGGTATAATATAAATACGACTGATACTCTGATTTCCTATCATTCACCTGATGACGATAGCAGATACAAAGCTATTGAAACGTTGTGAGATCAACCACTTCAAGACGATGGGAGTCTAAGGAAACTTTGAGGAACGAGTTACATTGTCTACCAACTTCAGACTAACAATGTTATACCAAATTATTAATATTGTTGTAACTGTAATTGTTTCTGACGTCAGTGCCAGTATTGATATGATTGTCCAACACATGACGTGATCAAGATTGGTGTAGCTTCAGAAACAGTTACCAACGTTACAAATGCATAGCCATTATTATATAATAATGACTATACCAAATAGCAAACCGGCAGAATTGCCAAACTTGCACATCAACGTGCTTCTCAAATGACTCAAATAATTTCGTTTTGCAATATTTAATTTCTTGAGAAATACTGGTCAGCGGAAGCTTTTTCACTTTCAAAATAATGTATTATTGTATTTCTTATCATTGCATATTGGTTTGCTATTATCTATTTGCTAACTAATCCTTACCTTTACTCTCCTGGTGTCGAGGTCGGATGTCATATTATGCATGTATATGCAAGGAGCAGCAGTTAAGAAAGCTTTCAATACCAAAAAAATTTTTCGTTAAAGCCAGCTCTGTATTTAAGTTTTTACATTTAATTATAGAGAAACCTGCAAAGCTTTTAACCAAGTATATAAAAGTGATTTGTTCAAGCTGTTTAGAAAGGAGCAAACTATAATAAATTCAGACTAATATTTGAATTTATGGAAATGTACCCATAGACACTAAAAGCGAGTTAAATGCTTTTAACTCACTTTTATCAGTCGCAGTTTTGTTGGCTTCCCATTAAAAGTTTAATACTTTTCGAAATAATAAAAGAGCTTAAAGTGGTTGATAAATAAATTAAATAATTTATAAGCATGTTTATTAAATTTCACTTGCCGTCGTATATATTTCCCAATATGACATTTATCTTCCTAACGGTGTGCTACAGGCCGTTATTTATGCATTTCACATCTCTGGCATAAATCATCACTTCCTGTCTGATCCTTTCTTAAGGAATTTACGTTTAGCAACTTCCACGAATAGAAACCCTTCAAAAATTTATTTTCCGTTTTATCCCTCATCTTGTGATATTTTTAAAGGACTGCTCGAATATGCTGCTTTAAGGTTGCCCAACCTTGGTCGTAGAAAAGTGAATAAAACGGTTTGTGGCAGCAGTCAGATAAGGGTTGGCTTAGAGTTCGAGAAGTGACTGATGTTTTTCCGCTAATTTATTTAAGATTATATGTTTTTCGTAACGTACTTCTATTTCGCTTCACAGATTCTCTTCTAAATATATAATTACTCTACTTCTTCATCTCTTGTGTTTTTTATTATGTGTACCTAATATCCTTCATTGGTTGCTATGTCATACAGACATAATTTGAGTTCATTAAAACCAGCTAAAAAATAATTCCATTATTTATATTATTACACCACTTTATAGAGCAAAACTGCAGTGACATAGAATGTAACAATAATTTACTTATAGTCCGGGAGCCAGTGAAATTTTGAGGTCAATTATTTCCTCTCGGCCAATACTTTGTGAAAAGTTTTATTTAGTTATTCCATGAAGCGCCGCGAACGTCAGCTGGCCAATGGTGGGTGTATTGGGGCATGGGAGCGCCCCAATCTCTTAAAAACATATTTTAATTGATTACCTTCCTGTTGAAAATTTGTCAAACAACAATTGGAACACTCTAACGAAAAAACAAATCCACCTCAGCTGCTGATACGAACGTGATAAAATTTTAAAAAAATCAGTCATTTCCTCTCACTGGAAAATTTTTTGGTTATTGTTTATATTATTATTTAAAAAAAGGGTCAGCTGGCTGTATGGCAGGGGACATTTTTTTAAGGGATTGGGGAGCTCCCATGCCCTATCCCACCCAATTTACTCAAATTGACGTTCACGGTTCTCATGGGATAGCTAAAAAAAACATTCTACGAAGTATTGAACAAGAGGGAATTGGTCGTTCAATTGTTCACGTCATTTTTTAAATAATAAGTAATTGGATTTTAAGAGCAAACTCATTGAAGGAAATTGTTATAATAATAAAAACCCCCAAAATATCGATTGCTTTGTTTTGAAATCCTTCTTAATGAGTCTTTATACGTCCTGATTGAATCATTGATTGATTGAGTCAGAAAAACTGGTCAATGTGTTTTTTTAAATTTGAGTTCTGACTGGGTAACTAACACTGGAACATTAATCTTCGTCAAAATGATAGTTTATGATGTTAAGTTTGTATGGGCTCAAGATAAATACTGCGGAACAAGTAGTTTTTGAAGAATTATAATAAAAATAATTTAAAGAGATATTTTGCAAAGCGCACCGTATTAAGCAGACTGGCCTGATCGGGTTATAATAAAAATATTTTAAAATTTCATATATTCAATTTGTGTATCTTGCATTTTCGTAATAATGCAGCCGAGCACTTACAATAGCAGTAAAGGTATATAAGCGAATCTAGGTTTTATTTGAGGTGAGACGAAAATTATAATTAATTTCCGACTTGACCATACAGTGTAGGGCATCACACTCCCTCTAAAAGGCACACATAGTGTGCCTTTAGGGGAAAATTCATTAAACCCCAGATATACTACATATCAAAAGGGTTTAGCTCTGTGGGAGCCCTTGCCAGGTTTTCAGGCCCGTGGTTGGCGTCGTGGCTGCAGTTCCCCCTGAATTTTCTGAACGTCCGGGCGGTTCCTAACAGGACGGCTTTTTGCATCAGTTGGTAAAGATGTTCGTCCAGACCGAGGTATTTCAAATTGTTTAATAGATGTTTTGTGACTACTCTGTTGTTGACATAACAATTGGTACCGTTTGAGTGTTGTTCATGTCCCATTGTCTCTGTATTTGAAATTCTAAATCTCTATATTTGGCTATTTTTTCAGCTTGCTTAATATTTAAATTATTGTTGTTAGGGATTGCTATGTCAATTAAGGTTGTTCTTCTAGAGACATTATCTACCAAAACTATATCTGGTCTATTGTGAGCAACAGTCCGATCGGTCAATATCGTCCGGTCCCAGTACAGTTTGTAGTTGTTATTTTCTAAAATAGATTTTGATTTGTATATATAGTAGGGTGTTCTTACCGACTGGGATAGAATTAATTTTATTTTTTTTCCGCGGCTTATTGAGTTTTGATTTACATATTTATTATTTGTGCATATTGGTCTATTTTTCCAGTGTATCATTAGATTAACAGTTACCTGTCTACTGTGTGTGTTATTTATTTAATTACTTTTTTCAACTTAATGGATCCTTCACTGTCAATATATCTGCGGTAAAGTAAGGATTCATCGATTAAGCCCATATTCACCAACACTATTAATATATTTTTGCGGTACTGTAATGAAAATTCAAGAAATACAAACTGAAGTGCATTTTATGTGCTTCCCAAATATATTTTGTACATACCCGTCGAATGATCGTGGTTAATATGATGTTTTCTGCAAAATATTTATACAATTATTTAAATTGCAATTCTGGGATATCTACTTAACTGACAATATCGATTTTGAGCCCAGTTAACCTCAACGTTATAACCTATCATTAAGAGGATGATTAAAGTTCCAGTCTTTATTTCAACTAAGGAATGATTTTTAAATTACTTCATGTTAGATTTTACGCCTTTTTATGAATAATGCTCAGATCAAGATTTGTGAATACTAATCTTGAAGATTTTCTGCCTGTCTAAAACTTTTTTATTGATGTCATTAGGATTGCGTTATCATTTTTAAGAATATAAGCAAAAAAAAAACAAAAAAATACAGTTTTTGGGGGATTGTAATGTTTAAATAGTTTACTGCCACTCGTGCTGTTAAAATTAAATCAATTATGGTTTATAAACAATTATTTTCATGATGGTGTAAGCGGTTTGCTGTTGATTTTTTTCACTAAAAATTCTCTATTGACTGGTGTATATTGCCATCTACTGGATTCAAGTAGTGCATATTCAAATCAGTAAGTTCTATTCAAGGCCGTATACAAATCTACAAATCTGTAAATACAATCCAAGCTAACCAGACGATTGACCTATACACAACCGGTTACCTACGTGAGCAGTGACGTACCTGAAATTGGCTACTCGTTACCGGGCATGTAGGTTACCGGTGAGTCAGTTATGCTTCGGTTGGAACAAACCTGAAAATGTCCTAAAGGGAATGGTTTCACAATAGAAATTGCTGCTTTGACAGTGGACCGCTCCAATACCTGTGTACTCCAATTAGATTACATCAATTCGTCCCAAGGGGTCATATAAATGCAAGCTGCTGTCTTGAAAGTAGGCAGCTACTGCACATGAGTAGTGTACTCGCATTTTGTTTGTACCCAGTAATGTCTCGTGCAATATTGTTACACAATACATGAGCTGTTATAACATTTCTTTGTGCTCAAATTTTTGAGCTGAAAGTATTGTACAAAAAAGAAGGAAATCAAAAAGATTTGGTTCAGTAATCGGTTGCAACCAAATGGTTTTCCCAAATCTCTATTTTTTGAATTGGGATCCATTATTTGGTTTACTCCTTGCATAACTCCACAAACTATGTTTTTTGTTCCGAACACCATATATCCGCCATTTTTTATTTTTAACCGCTACCTGTAACAAGAAAATACATACAGCAACGAAATATGCTGACATAGTAAATCATCTCTGGCTTGCGAGCTTTTTTCTTTTCTCAGTGCAATTGGGAGTTGTTAATATACATCACCAGACAGACACACAAATCAATTATCGTACACCTCCTGTAGTATATAATTAGTACAAGCAATAAATAATAAAGGACCAAGAACACTTTCATAGAGAACACCAAAGTGCTAGTCAGAAATAAAGGTAATTGTGGACAAGCTTTAATAATTGTGATTTTGTTGATTTCGTGCTATTCCCCATGAGTAAACTATCGTTCTATAGAGCACTATAAGAGGCACACTTCGTAATACTGAAAAGTCTAAATTAATCTATGTATATACCGGCTGATCAATCTGAAATATAATGAGCTGGCAATAAACAAATTTTGGTGAGAACATTGACTATCTGCCCATGAACATGTTCATGGGCAGGTTCGAAGTTGAAGCAAAAAATGACTCCCAGTATTTTCATAGAGTATGGATACGGTACGTGGATGACATATTTGCTATATTTAATACTAATGAGCTCAATGTTAATGATTTTGTTATGTATCTTAACAATAGGTTTGCTTCTATTCAATTTACATATGAACAGGAACAAAAGGGTACTCTACCATTTTTAGATGTATTAGTTTTAAGAAATGATAGTGATAAGTTAGAGTTTGATGTATATAGGAAGGATACTAGCACATATAGATATTTACCTAATACGTCTTTTTACTGTCAACAACATAAAATGGCGGGGATTAATTTCCTTGTACATCGGTTGTTGACATTCCCTCTCAATAAAGAGAGGTTTGAAAATGAAAAGAAAACTGTTAAAGAAATAGCTACATGTAATGGTTATCCAACAGATATTATAGATAAATTAATTAGGAAGAAACGGCTTCGATTACGAATGAAAGAAGTGTCAACTTTTCGAAATGAGTCACAAGAACAAAAGTTTGTCTCGGTTCCGTACAGTCGTTATACTAGGGGCTTTAAGAAAGTTTTTAAAGAATTTGGTATGAAGGCGGTGTATAGAATAACTACAACACTACAGAAATTGTTGGGCAATCCTAAAGATAAACTTGCTGATTTTGAGAAGTCCGGTATTTATGAAATCAAATGTAATGATTGTGATTTAAAGTATTATGGACAGACACGCAGATCTATCAGTACTCGTTTCAAAGAGCATATTGCCCATTTGAAATACGGAAGAGCGGATAAATCTAGTGTTGCACATCATGTTTTAGAACACAACCACTCTGTAGATTTATCTTCTTTAAAATTAGTTAAACAAGTAAATAATTTTAGGGAACTGGACTCGTACGAAAGCATTATGATTTATAAAAATAATAAACTAATGAATTCAGATAAGGGTCCTATTCCATATAGTTCATTGTATAGTTTACTTTCTAAGAATCCATAAAATACATATTAAAAATGTCATTACTTAATAATGTAGCATAAAAGTAGGTAGGTAATTTAAGATTATCCTAATTTACTTATTTGCATTATATAAATTCTGCCTTATCTTTGAAGTCTGTCAATTAGAATTCAGGTACTTAGGATTTACCCCTTGTACTAATTACTTAAGTAATAGTTTAGTGGTAGGTATAAATTAGAGAAAATTGTAATTTAGATTTAGTTTGGGTTTACTCCTGAAGATGACAACTTAGAGTTGTTGTAACGTGCGTTGAGTGTTGAAAATAAAGGTTTGGTGTTAGGGTGCAAAACTGTGTTTTTACATTTGTGACACACCAAAGGTTCCACAGCTTTTCGATTCCTATTATTAAATAAAAAATTAGCAAATCATTGTGATAATCATATTGGTCAAATATATGATAATATTATGTAAAACTAAAATCTGCTAACAAATAGATGTTGAATTTAAAAAATTGTGAAAACTGGAATAATAGTTATCTGCATTATATATGTAAATATCTTGTGTATACCTAATAAATCACATTAAGCAAAGGAATCATCTTGATAATCGTGAAGTTATTCATAAATTTAAACTGCCATTGCTATCGATGCAAAAATAGTGATAATTTAAAACAAATTATTGAAAGAATTATTGTAGTTATGGTCATAGTTCTAACAAGTGTGAAAACGGTGCTTTTATTGTGCTTTCTCAGAGTGTCCGGATAAGAACAAAATAATTTTGTAAAGTGCTGCAAGTATAATACTAAAACATAATATAATGAGGGATAGAGGACAAACCTGGAAGAGTGATTTCTCCTAATTTAAAATTAAAAACAGATTCTAATATATGTTACCATTATATTTTGATTCTGAATTTTTTATAAACGTCTAGCAATGATTTTGTTATAAGAATTAGTATAGCTTTAACATTTTTAGCTAAATTGTTGTAACCACCCTTACCTCTGAAGTTTAAATAACATGTGCAGTTGAGTTTAATCACTTATGTACACTGTTGAATAATTAAATTAAAAAATAATAAATATGAATGTGACACAATGTTTGTTTAAATGCCATGTTTTTTTAACATAGGCATCTAAAAATAAATAAGACTGCAGAACACAAAATATTTGTTAGAAATGACAAATTATTTAGGAGCAATAAATTAGTATAAATTATACTTAAATACAATATATCCTGATTAGTGAACCATGCTTTTTCAGAACAAAAAAAATCATCCAAATCTTCATCTCTAACTGATTGGAAAAACCATAAACAATAAATTTGTCGATTTACGAACTTTTAGTCTTGTAAGTGTTGATTTTGTAAGGATGCCTTTGTAACTTCTTCTTCTATCCTGTGGGTTCCTTAAACTGCTAATTTTCCTATAGAGTTATTCAGATTGTTTTCCATTCTGTCCCGTACATCATCTATGACATCTTCTGTGAATATCCATATAACCTTTTCAGATTTTCTTTTCAGTACACTCCCAGTCTGTAAGTCTCTTGGCGATTCTATTTTAGTGACGTGAAAACGTTTAAGTAGCATTTCTATATTAGGATATTCAATAATAAATTGTTCAAAACATGACGGTGGCTAATATGTCCGTAAAGTAGTTACGTTTTACATTTGGTGATACGAAATGATAAATATATGTCAAATGAACAGTCTTTAATTAATGCTGAAAATAAAATAGAGGTAATTTGGTAAAAAAGATTAGAGATAATAACAATAATAAAACAACAACTCTTGATAATTTATCAAAATATTATGGCAGGTTATCAAAAACAGTTTATAAAATGGATCTTTATTTTATAAATATATAGAAAATATTTTTTTCAATAGCATCTGTAAATTTAGTGCCTCTAAGGCCAGCAGATTGTGAAGAGGTATGTAAAATATTAAAAACTTAAAAAAACAAAAAAAAAACTGTAGTAGTAGCCTTTGTGCTACGTAATATAACTCTGTTTTAAAACAAGTACCTACCCCGAATGCCATAGTTAGGACAATGCAGAAAAAAGGAGAAGTAAATAAAGAACAAAATTACCGGCCCATATCTCTCCTCTCAAATATCAATAAAATTGATAGACAACAATCATAATAGATTTCGCAGGAGAAAGTCAACCATACGGGCGATATATCAAGCAATTGTTAAAGTTATAGATTCTTTAAACAGTAAAAATGTAGGTATATGTATGGACCTGTCAAAAGCTTTTGAAAGTGTGAATCATCTAACAAAAGTTAGAGAGTCATGGGATTAGAGGAAACGCTTTCCACCAAGAAATTGCATTCCACCAGTTTTGAATATGACTCATATATGTTTCTTTTTTTTGGGGCTAAATATTGATAAAATATTGGACTGGAGTGCGCATGACGGGAGTGTTGCTCTGATCATATCAAAATATTGTTATGCACTAAGAACTATAGCTGAGATTATTAGCAGTGAAGCAGCACTGTCAGCATATCATGCGTATATACAATTGCAAATACGATATGAACTAATTCTTTGGGGTAACTACAGAAGTTGAAAGAGTATTCTTATTTCTGAAAAGGTGTATCATAAGTATGTTTCCAGTGAAGAAAATAGTATAGTTACTTATAATAACCCGTTGACTGAATTTATGTTTTTAAAAAATGTTTCTATTTTTTAAAAACTATACTACAATTTGACACATGTAATTTCTACTTATAAGATTATTTTTATATAACCTGTATATAATTTGCAAAATCACGTTCGAGTTGATCTAAGTTTCATGACCAAGTGACCTACATTGGTAACAAAACAACTCGGCTGAAAATAATTAATAAGCATAAATTATCAAGAACATTAAACATTATAAAAGATGCAAAGATGCAACTTGCAATATAAGTGTTTTAACAATCTCAATTTTTATTAATGATCAAATGGTTGATTACGTCATAATTAGGTACAAGTCAGTATTCATAAGTAGTAAAATCCTGACACTAACAAGTATGTAAAGTATATATTATTTTTTGCTTTATGCTTATATATAAATATACGGATGTTTTTAAACGAGATGTTTTAAGTCATAGTCATGAAACACGAAATAGCTCTATTTTGTTACCGCAAAGATGCAATATCAGTTTTATTCAGAAATTTGTGCCGTATATGGCTACAAAAATATTTAATATATTTCCGGAATGTGCTCGAAACCTGCATCAAGTCAAAATTAAAAAAAAAACGGATACGAGTGATTTAAAAAATATGTATTTATTTGAAATATGTACTATATATATAGTGTTTAATTTCGAATGTATTCTTTGACAATGTACCATGCCATTGGCTGTTTAGTATAAAGAATACCTATTTATCTACCTAACAGTTTTACTTTTAACTATATTATCCTGTAAGTAAAGTGATTTTCAAAGAAATAGATTTATCACATAAATGTGTCTTTTTATCTAAAATATAACCCTTCGGTGTCAGTGTCAAAATATCAACAGTCGTCTTGCTTCCCAGAAATAAATCTTTATGAACACATCCGAACTGGGACTGATGTCATGAACTCAAAGGACTTATTGATAAAAAAATCTATACTGCTTACACTTTTTTGTTGCAATCAGCTCGGCTATAGACTTTGTCGTCGAAATGGGGTGAAGTCGATCCCGTTTCTATTGAACAGCTTATAAATCGAATCAGACGCGCTTTATAGAGGAAATCCAAGGCGAGAAATGAAAACGTCAGTGAAAATATAATTCGATTTCGCGGATGTGAGTAAATACTGAAATTTTCTCACGTATACACCTAAAGATACAATGTAGAGTCTTTAATTCTCGCATCGTGGAACATTTTAAGTAGGTTTTCCTTCCTCGAAAAGATTAATGTTTCCAAGAGATAAGAGATGAATTAGATTTTATCGTAAACAGACGGTAACCACGTATATGTTGCCTATTATTAGTTTATTCTTTTATCTCTAAGGAAATAATGAAAATGGAATGCCTTTGTGTTATCTGCAACGCATTAAGTTGTGAAATATTTTTGTACGAAACAAATTATTGATTTAGATACCCCCACTTACATGATTTTTAGAATTATATAAATTAATTGAAAAGGGGGTAAATTAACTAGTTTTATCGCAAAATCGAAACGAACGTATAAATAGTTTGTTTAAGAGTCTCGGCAAACTAAAGATTTAGACAACTCGATTAATTTACATTGTAGGGATATGCCGGGAAGAAAAAATAGCGAAAAAAATCGACTATACCGTTGTCCAATAATGAATTTTGTTTTCTATTAATTTGTGAAATATTATTAGTCTAAACAAAGGCTATATAAATTGTTTATCTATCTGCGACATTGACTTTTAGCGAAATTATTTGGAAATCTGTATTCAAGGTCCAGAATACTCCAGCAATAAGTATGGTTTACAAGGGAAAAATAAAAATATCTCGGTTCCGTAAATTTTTATTTTCAGGGCGACATGTTGCCTATTAATTTTTCTTTTCCATTTTTATCGTTATTTTCATTTAGTCCGTGGTTTTCTAAAGAACAAGAGTGTTAGATTGGTCTTTTAGTGGATTTTTTCCGTGCTTTTGGCTGCGTCAACCATGGCATTCTGCTCATCAAATTAGAACGTTACGGGATACGTGGTATTCCGCTTAGTTTAATTTCTGGCTAGATAAAAATCGCTCACAAATTATATGTGTTAATATTTCAAGCAGAAAAAATTAGAGCGTTCCTCAAGATTCGAATACTGGACTATTTATATATGTAATATTTGCCAATGACCTGTTCACCTACATAAGTCCACTGATACCAAAATTGTTAGCCACTCAACAAACTGGAGCAAATCTATAAAGATGTAAATTTAAGTGGTCGCAAATGAAGCGTTACTCTTATACGCAGATAAAACTACAGCTGTAACTTTTAAAAAAAAAGAATAATGTAAATTGTGTTCGATGTTAAGCTAAGATTGGATGTTAAATTACTGGGAGTCGTTATTGATGAAAATATGACTTTGTCAACACACATTGACAAACTTTGTGAAAAGTTAAGGTTAAACTGTTCTGGCATTAGACAGTTAAAAAATAATTGCAATAGGCATGTCCTACTTTCTTTGCATTATGCCAATTTTAATTAATATTGTTATGGGGTCAATGTCCCCAAATAAAAATAGTTTTTTGTTGCCAAAATAAGTAATTAGAATAATCTGTGGTCTATCATTTTTGGAAACATGTAAACAATCTTTTACATAATTATAAATTCTTACTGTTACGTGTACCTATTTACATTTATGAGGTGGCTTGTTTTGCTTATAAGCACAAACCCATATTACTTGATAATCAGAAGACTCGTCTTTTACTAGGTTTAGGAGTCTTCTTATGCCCAATCAACATCTTTAAACCAAACAAGTGTAATCTACAGTGGTTGCAAAATATACAATCTCTTACCAAGTGATATTAAACAAGCCAAAAGTATTTTACCTTTAAAAAAAGTTGAAAACATTTGTTTTCGAAACAATGTGGCGGAATTTTTTTGTACATAACCTATACCTATATGTTTTCTGTTTTTATATATTTGTTTTAGATTTGTTTCTTTTTTTGTACTGCTATTTGCAATGGAAGAGCCTTTTAATGTATAGTGGAGGCACTCATCATTTAGCAATATATATATTTTATAATTTTTAACTTTAATGTGTCTATTATTTGTTTGTGAATAAAGTTGAATTGAATTAATTTTTTTTGTCAGATGGCACCAGGGTAAGTTCCCAAAAGCCCCCAATTCATCAGCTAATTTAAATCGAACCCCTGAACTTAAAAACAACTTATTTCGGTATTTGCCATTGTACAGATCACGGAACTTCCTTTTGCTGACATCCTAGATGAAAAACAACCTCATTGTCCCAACCCAAAATCAAAAATTATTCCAGGTTTAGACAAAAGTTGGCTTAGTCATAACTAATTTAAGGGTATCGGATGGCCCTAGTTCACTTCACATCCCTTGAAATTGAGTCTTTGTCCCGTACGCCAAGATACTTATTTAGTTTGTGAAAAATATATGGTACATTAAAAAATCATTTGGTATTGGTTAACATAAAAGGGTTATTTAATTAGGGTCCATGTGTCATTAAGTTGTAGTAAATTAGGGCTATGTCCAGCGTAATGTGACAGTCGCAAACTGCAACTGCGAGAGAAACAAAAGAACCGAGTAATGCGTCAAAGCAAATTCGCTGCAATCGCAGGACTTTATTTTTTAGTAAGGACATCATGACTTATGTGTTTAATTTTTTGCGGTTGTCAGATTTAAGCAACTTACCGCCCGCACCGTGTATATCGCGATTACGTTAGATATTGCCTCAGCAAAATAAGAGATTTTTTGAAGCAAAAGCTTCTTAACGTAGGCACACATATGAAAATGGATGAGTATGGTAATGAAATGTAAAAATTGGAATTGCATTTGTTTCGTTACTTCGTTCCAATCGACACCACACTTGCTTGATCTTGAAGTACCTACACAACTTAGCTTTCTGTTTAAGTTTATATATTTCTTTTCGTTTATAGAAAATCCATAAGATATGGTAAATTACCAAATATAACATCCAATTAATAGAATACCATCATAAAATTTGCTTTTCGTTTTAATAGACATTCTAATTTACTGTTTGCGATATTTTAAATTAGAGACTTGAAATACCCGAGAATAGCACAAAAAGGGCAAGTTTATTGCTGGTTGAGAAAAGAACTCTACAAAGAAGGGCAGGGTTGCCAAATTTATAGGTGGTAGAGACTAGGATAACAAATTTATGTTAGGCTTAAGTGAAAAAGCCCAGCTAACAGCATTAAATAACAAGTTCAACAAGTGACCAGAATGGCACTAGTGTAGAAATATTGTATAATGTGAATTGCTAAATATAATAAAATAATATTAAGTCACCGGTTATTTTGAAGCGAAAGACTCTTAACGAAAGCTCACATTTACATATATCAACATAGATGAGCAAGCGAATGAAATGCATAATTTCGACACGACACGACCGACTGACCGACACCACACACTGCGTCGCTCTTGAAATAGCCATCCATTCACTCCTCTGTGTAAAAAACAGGGACCAGGTGATATATTAAGAGTCTTCCCTTTTATAGAAAATCAATAATAAATAGGAAATAAATCAATATAACGTGCAGGTAATATACAATACCTGCACAAAATTTGTTTTTCGTTCTAATAAACACTCAAGTTCTCTCTTTGTGACATATTAAATTGATACTTGACATACGTCAGATATTAAAAAAATACCACACAAAAATGCAATTTGGCATTAGAATCTCATATTATCAACGAATATACACTCATAGAAGGATACACCTTAAGCAAAACATGTTCTTTGCTTACATCGTTTTGATATCGTAGTAAACTCAATAGATGCACTTTTATATCCTCTAAACAACATAATTGAGTTAAAGACAGGTGGTCATAAATGAAAGGAGCTGCGAATCCAAAGTTTGCGGGTTCGAAACCGAGGACAATTATACTTTTTTAAAAATATTATGTCATTGCTAATTAATTTTATGTACTATTTTGAATTCACAAAATAGAATAAAACTCATTTTAATTACATAGAATGAGAACTTAATTTTAAAATTTTAAATTTTTGCTACCGATGAATTTGTATAAATGTTATGTGTTTTTAATGACGCTAGCTAAGAACAAAACGAACTTTTCTTTGGCGTCTTGCCTTCTAATAGTTATTCAGATGAACAAAACTATTTACAAACACTTACATAGCATCTAAACTTATATTTGTTTGCAGATATATTTAAATTAAGATTCCTACTTGAGTCGTAACAAAATAGTGACAATTTTTTTAATTCCCTGATATTTATATCCATTACGAAGAATGGCACAAAGAAAGAAAAATAGAGACAGTGAGATAACGAGATATTTCGTAAGAAGCTTTCGCTTCCATCGTTCAGTCTCAAATGACTGCGGCTTTTTTTTCTACCAAGGTATGTAAAATGTAGATATTTTTCCTAAATATCTATGAGATACTCCAAAAACTTGTGGCGTCCTGTTTAAAATTCACCCCCTTGCGACATCAGCGCCACCCTAATTTAATGCACACTTTTTAAAAATAAGTATTGGATTAAACTCTATTAAGAACAGGAATCGTTCAAGTTTGCACAATATTTTACGTTAAGTAATCTTACTTGGTCATTCGCCAACCTTGTGCGTTTTTTTTCTGGTGGAATACTCCCGATATCAACTCCCATTGTTCTCTTTGCCAAAAACTAAAAAGTCGTTGCCATTCTTACGTTCTTTACAGGACCACGTCCTTATCTCAACTCTTTGGTCACAGCCGACATTTATGTCTATTGTATTTTCATATTTGATTGCATAAGAAAATCCATGGCAGAGGCAAGAAATTCGGAGCAAAATGTATTTTTTTCTGAAAATGGAAAATGTGTTTTTCCTATGTTAGTCACAAGTTTCTTTCGCAAATTTGTCTCTTGGTTTGGGCTATGTTTTTCTGACAGTCAGTCAAAAGAAACACTGCCATCAGCCATCAGTAGTGGGACTCCGATCTATAGAAAACTTTGGTAGAACCGAAAATGGACTTTGTCGTCATAAGATATTCCGTTGATTTATGAGGAAGTACGAACGATAAATAATCAAGTGACATCAATTGTCGATTCTACCAGTTTTCTATTGAGCAGAAATCCCACAGCCGGAAATTCAACACGATGGTGCAAAATCCAAGGCGAGCATTCCTTTAGAGTATTTAAGTTTTTATTAAAATCGTAGAGCGAATATCGCCTATTTCTATCGAAAACAACAAGTTTCTATCTATATTTGAATGACCTTATTGAATTCAGACCTTATCTTATCTAATACTTTAACACAAGCAATGTTTGTATATATATATATATATATATATATATATATATATATATATGTAATTGAGTTCTGGAAAACGGCTCTAACGATTTCGATGAAACTTTCCCAATGGAAATTTCGATGGATAGAAATCGATTGGCGAGGGTCTTATCTTTGGAAAAAATCGTTTTACTGAGAAATTAAATTATTAAAAAATTTAGTGAGAGTTTGTGACAATCAATGCGGCTGCTTTGTAATTTCAAAGCGTTCAGTAGAGGGTGATTTGGTAACCTACGTAAGAGTGAAACTCCTGTTGTAAAAATTCTTTCAATACAGGGTGACTTGGTGAACATTCTGTCAATAAAAATTGTATTTGTATATTCCGAATAACTATTTTATGCCTCCGTCCTATTTTCCTAGCATGATATTTTCATAGCTAGACATTTCAAGTTTTCAAGGTGAAAAATTGGCACGGTCGAAGTAAGTAGTTAAACAAAGCGGTTTCTGGAGCGGAAGTGGGCATAAAGGTAACCAGTCATCGAGTTCTCGCCGGGAGCTGCTGCCGAGCTGTTGGTAGTTGTTGTTTGGATAAGAAGAAGACATTGGGAAGAAGAAGAAGACATTGGGGGTGGTCGTAGGGGTGCGCGAAAGACATTTGGGTGTGTCGCAGAGGTGCGTGCCATCTGTTGTTAATAAATGAAAGCAATGTATTGTGGTTGCGTTAGTTGCAGAGTGCACGCCATCTGTGATGGTTGTGGTGGTTACAAAGAAAAAAAGCTAAATACTTGGCCGGGTATCGAACGCGGCTTGCCTGATTACAAAGTCAGGTGTCCACCGAGCTGCGCTAATGCGGTTAATCGAGAAATGTTTATTTGAAAAGGTATAGTACATGCCCGTTGGGTGGGCGCGGGTTTTTGGGCGTTGTTCGGTTAGATATTTGGGGCTGAATGGGGGGATATGATATTTTGTTGTCTGTAAAAAAATTTAAAATCTTGGTATTTTGTTGTCTGTAAAAAATTTAAAATCTTTTGCTTAAGCCTGCATGCGCGAGAACGTCCACTCCTTCGAGTCTATAGTTATCGTAAGCGACCGCCTACCTGCGCAAGAACGGCAACTCCTTCGAGACTCTGATTTTGTCGGATGATTCAAGGCATTGAACGCCTGCAGGCGCAAGAACGTCCACTCCTTCGAGTCTATAGTTTTCCTAAGCGAGCGCTACCTGCGCAAGAACGGCAACTCCTTCGAGTCTCTGATTTTGTCGGATGATTCAAGGCCGAGCGTAATAATTTTGAGACTTGGAAAAATTTTTAATGATGAATCAAGAATTTGATGTTATGGTTTCTAGTAGTCTGCTAATAATTTTTAGTATAAAGTAACGAAAGAGGTGCAAGATGAGCATAGTGTCTCACCAACTACTGTTGAATGCAGATCGATAAAAATGACTTACTTAAATCAAGTTTTATAATATTCACATTAATTTTGAAAAATGTCTTGTATGTTAATATACCTTATGGAACCAAGGACATGGCTGTATGCCCTTCAGGGAACTGTTTGAACCGCTCCAACTACACATTGATGGCTCGAGATAGATTAAACGATGGACGGCTGCCTGTATATTTTGCTCGCCTGTCAAACACAACAAAAAATTTCAAACTGAAGCTGATATTTTCTGATGACACTGAAGGTGACACTGACTGGATTTCAGCAGCTTCATGCCAAGATGAAAAAACTTTACTATCCAACAGCTCAATGACTATACGTGATGCTAACCTACAAGAGGAGCTCCACAAAGTGCTAATTCTTATTTGTGTAACACTCTCTACAATTACAATATTATTACTTAAATTAATTGTGAAATGTATTAGGAAAATAATGAATAATTAAAACACATAGTTATATACAATGTTTTATTTATGTAAAACACTATTCAGAAGCCAATAATAAACTACATCAACATTTTCTTTTGCACATCGTACTGGATCATTGCAGCGGCAGTGAAAAATGCATGGAGAGTCAGAAGGTTTCAGTTCAACAGCGCCATTGAAGTTTTCCAGATTGATTAGGTGATAGTGTGATTCCTCATCTTCGTTAAGCAGTTTTCTCAAATTGTTGATTTTCAGCTCTTCAAATAACTTGTTAAATAAAAAGTCATATTCTGATGGCCTCGTACATATATGTGGGTGCTTGGTTAGGAAAATTCTCAAAATGTCGTTCATAGTATTCAAATCATAGTGGCCATCAGAGTAGTGGAGTCCATGTAGCCGTTGTTCCAAATATCGTACTTGCCTTTTGTCTGCTGCTGATAGATAGTTAAACGGTTTAGGTGGTTTAAACAAAAACACTCCTGTGCGTTTACGTGTCTTGATAACCAATTCCTTGGGAACAAATCTTCCCTCGATTTCGAAACCTTGAATGTCGACAATTGCAATTTCCATGGTGAACCGTTGAAAAGCTATAACGAAACTGATTTTCTAAACAGCTGAGTGATCTAATATAAGCTTCGGACAATTTCGCTGAGTGGGAGAAATTCCATTAGGCAATCGTGGATAATTATGCAGAAGGCTCGGGTCTTATCGGGAAATCCCGTCTGGCTTTCAATATCCAAGCGAATATCTACAGTCGAGGATTTCATGGTGTCCTCACGTCGGGAGCAATCGATGACGAATAGGGTGTGCGTCTTGAATGCAACATAATCCAGTAGAGGGTGTTTGCCGCCGCCAAAGCTGGGATAAAAGTCCGTATACCTTTTGTACGCCTCACCGTACTCACTCTTTGAAAAATCTAAATCAAATCTCTCCATAGGCCAAAATTCGCTGTTTAGATTTAGACGAATATTGGAAATGTGAATATTGTCAAATTCCGTGGGATCTTCTTTGATGTTGCTGTGGCGATCCGTTTGAAAGGCTAAGATAACGTAACGAGGGCTTTCCAGTGCGGCACACGTCTTCACAGCCCAAATTTCACGAGTAGCACCTGTTTTGAGAGCAGGCAACTCATTTAGCTCCCATTTACGAAACGGTAAAATTATACTGGAATCCGCTTTGACGGCTTGCAGTAAATCCAATTTAACGTCATCGTTTGGAAAAATGTGACGGACTTTGAGTTCGATGTTGTTTATTGTCACTTTACCCTTGGTAGCAGCATCCGTGATTATAAGGCAATCATCATCGCTACGACTTCGCACCAGACGAATTGTTTGTTTACCACACATCACTTGCTTGTAGTCGTTGAAGATGGAAAACAAATGTCCCAATGGAATGTACATGTGAAAAGTTTTATCGGCGGCATTCATATACGCTTTATGTGGAAAATTCCACCCGGCTATGAATAGGTCCTTTGAACTGTTGGGGTCGTAGCACAAGTATCCACGAATTGTACTCACGCGACCAGGGTCTCTCACGGTTTCAATTTCCTTGCCGCACAACTCGTACGTAACGCTGTCGAAGAAGAAAGCTCCAGCATTTGGTGATAGAGAAACATCTCCATTGCCTGCTGTCTTCACCACTTGTCCCTGGATTGAGATGCAGGAATCAGCCATTGAAAACCAACAATCTGTTTGATTGACGGTGATTTCAACGATATCATTGTTGCCGAATGACTTGACGTATGGATAGTAGGTTCGCAACTCCTCGCGTCTTACACTATCATCAAAATTTGGTTTGCGGAAGATATCGAACATTTGAGGAGTTGACATGGTAGCCGAGCGTTTGTAGAAACAATCTGTTTGAGAGCGTGAGTGATCTCTTGAGAGGTTCATAGAAACTGATGGTGGACGAGGAGCGGTTAACCTCTTATATGGTTCTTCATCAAATACAAGTCGACCCATTATTATTGTAGTTGTTTCAGCTCAAGTCGAATGATGATTTCTTCACCACGAAAATTCACAAGTTCAGAGTCTTGATTCAAAATTTGCAATGTGAGGTTATGTATTTCGCTTCTGTTAATCGGCAAATAGATTAAATGCTGAGGTGTTTCGTCGATGGCAAAACCAGGATCAACTGCAACGGCAAACTCGTAAATGGTGTGTGAAGGAGTGTTATTGTAGAAGGCTCCCGATGTGATGTTGCTATCGAGATGAATCGTTCTAACTTTTATAATGTTCACTGGTAAATCGGAACTGTGAACTTGATTGCGTGGTAGCAGCTGTTTAGAGAAGCCCAGAATATCACCGATGCTGTCTTGCGGTTGAAAATCCACAGCGTACTTGCTGCTGAAAAGCTCACACTTGAGAGTATTGTTGTTGGGTTTCAATGAGAAAATATTCTCAACGTCCTTTGCCAAATGAATGCCAAGTGCCTTTCTAATATAAGCTTCGATGTCACCAATTTCGTATGAACCTTCGGGCAAGTCGATGAATGTTTGCGTGTTTTGATCGTCAAACAGGTAGATCTTGTCACCTCTCTCAATGTTTGGGATGCTGTTGTACGAGTGAAAACTCAATAAAGCTAGTCCGTAGTTGTAGTTGGAATCCAACTGAATAGGTGGTTGAAAATCAATCGACAGTATTGGGCTGCGACCTTTCAATGTGATGATCACAGACATGACTGATAATTATCCGCTTGTTAGCTGCTAATATAGGTTAAAGTAAAACAACAATAATGCAAAATATTTATTTTTTATTATAGAGAAATTTCAAGCATAAAGGGCCACAATTTGATTGATTGTACGTCTGATAAGAGTCATTGTTGTAGAGGATTTTCACTCCATTGCCAAAGTAGTTGGCTAATTCTGGGGTGGTTTCAAACATCCAAAGCTATCAAAGTACTGAACGGTGTTTCCATTTCGCACATAAGCTACCCAATGCGTACCGTGATGACTGCTGGTATCCAAATTAACGATGGCAGACTCCTTTGTTTGTGAATGTTTAGGTAAGGTGTTTCGAATAAATAAATTAAGTAGGGGATCTTCAAATGTTTGGCATATTGCTCAAGCTCGTGATTGTAAAGTGCTCGATTGGGTAGCTTTATTGGGAGTTTTTTTGCTTCTTTAAGTAAAGCCCGAAGCCGTTGCGGGACTTTTTAAGAAAAATACCGCTTCCTTTCTTTGCAAGCTCTTCCATGGCTTGATTATGGCGCTGGTCCTCCTCCAACTTCTTGCGGGCGTTCTTTGCATCTATCACGGCTTTGGCTACTCCACTGGCTCCCCCGGCAAGAGCTCCTAGTGCTGACAACCCCGCAAATAGGGGTATTAGTGGGAGAAAACCACCAATTTTCGACTCAAAAGGAATGACTCGAGGTACATGGATTTTCTTGCGACCACCTGCCTTCTTAATGACTGCTCGGGCTGCTCTCAACGCCAATAACGATGTCTTACGGACATCACTTCCAGATCCGGCAATAGCTCTCTTGATTGGTAGAACCACATTCTGTCGAAAAGATTTTTTTCCACATCGTTTTTTGATTCCAAGCCCCATCTTGCGTTTAGCCTTCATGCCCGTAGTTATAAGCCAAGAAGCTGCTTTTTCTCCAAGTGAAGCGTCCTTTGACTTGAATCTCTCCCAGGCTCGATTTTCCAACTCGTAATCAGCCTTATGACGATCCACCAAAGACTTGTATTTACTGTAGGCGATATCGTGCGCTCGACAAGCAGCGTCTGTCTTATTGATTCCCTGCTGACCCTTGGAGAGACGGTCTAGAAGTTTTGTACCGGGTCCACAAAACTGATAACCAGGTAGATGTAGTCAAATGGTAATTTATTGATTGCACTATTCAGTAGACTACCTCCTTTGGGAGTTAGCATGACACTGATTGAAACTGAGATAGACTGCTGTATTTAATTAGTATACACAATAAGGATGATGTCAGTATATCGTAAGATGTATATGAAGCAACAAGATGTCCAACTGCCTATCGAAAATTTGGACTTTGTCGAAGAATCACCATCATCAGCAAGTCGACACGGACAATTGTTACCAAATTCCCTACGAGCAGCATTCTGTGGACCTAGTGGTTGCGGAAAGACCAACGCATCGTTATCACTGCTATTCAATGAAAACGGCCTACGATTCGAGAACGTCTACATCTATTCCAAGTCACTCTACCAACCAAAGTACCAGCTCTTACAAGACGTTCTCAAGCTGGTTAAAGGTGTATCGTATTTTCCCTTTAAAGACAACGAAGAAGTAATTGATCTGAGTGAGGCACGCGAATGTTCAGTATTCATTTTCGATGATGTGAATGGTGATAAACAAAACAAGATTCAGAATTATTTTTCGATGGGAAGGCACAGGAATATCGATTCAATATATTTATGCCAAACGTATAGCAAAATACCTAAACAACTGATTCGAGACAATTGCAACGTAATTGTCATATTCAGACAAGATGAGGTACATTTGAAGCACGTCTTTGATGAGCACGTGTCTCCCGACTGGACTATGATAAATTTAAGACAATGTGTTCGGAATGCTGGCAAAATCGTTTTGGCTTTATTACAATAGCTAAGGACTTCAACTTGAATGATGGCCGCTACCGTAAAGGATTCGATAAATATATAAAGGTTCAATAAAGATGATTGCTGTTAGTTGATAAAAATGTCTTCATTGAGTAGCAACATTGCTGCCACTGCTCGAAAGAAAAAGATCAAGCAATTGGCACGTTCTATTCGCAAGAAATATCTTAGTCTGAAGCTGGGAAAGTCGGAACATGATGAAACATTGAATAAACTTTTTAGACCGGTAATGACACCGCTACAAGATATTGCCTCAACTACGGCAAAAGTTCTCACTAAGATACCAACACAGACCATTAAGCGTGAGGTAATTAAACAAGAAGTGCAGGAGCTGCCATCAGTCAAAAAACATGAGTTGGAAGAGACACAATACCTCGATGAAGAACCAATCGCTGAAACTAGTATGCACACCAATGATGATGATGATGAGGTGGAGAACGAAACCTTTTACGAGGATCCCGGTAATCTCTCTAAAGAAGCAATAGAGGACTACATGGATCAGTATCCTCCAGTTGCACACAAATATCTTGAAGAATATATCACTAAAAGCGATGTTATTGACAACATATATGGACCTATATATGACGCTGCAAGTTCCAAATGGTTTCTTGGGCAAAAGGAAATCAATTTCAGTCGTAGTACTGGTCACATTATCGTTGATGGGTTACAGTTTCGAGGTACTCCAGGGTTATATCAACTAATATTTTACAAGTCACCTGATTATGCTCCCGATGATTTAGAAGCGTACCGAAGAGTGTTGGTAATGACATCAGCACACAAGAATGCAGCAGGTCGTTTGAAAGCTTCAAGTCTATATAAATATACTGAAATTATAAAGCCAATGTTTCCTCCCTTGACAAAAAAGCAACGTTTTGCTGGAACTGGTATGGAATTAACTTACAATAACAAGCCAATGGAATACGTCTACTGGGATGATCCCAACGAATTGGTTGAACGGCTGAAACTACTGATTGCATCCAAGGAAGCAGGCAACACCTCTCACGACAACGAAATAATTGCCATTTTAAATGAACTTAAGGAATCTAATATTATACGAGATAAATAAATTTCGAACTTGAAAGTGTATATTATTCCTTATCCTATGGCAAACATGTCAGTTTCACGATGACTTTAAACAAGTTTGGGCGTAGTGCCCATCAGCAACTAATGTCATCAAAATCACATAACCTAGCTTTTATGAGAGTACCTTTTTCTTTTACCGCGGAGAGAAATATCGATGCTGAGAAGCTGAAAAATACCAGTGTCGAAGTACCGACGAAGGCTATGGATGCCGCCAACAAGCAGTACGTTGATAAGAAAATAGCAAACGGACTTCAGCAAATACATAGTGATTTTCAAATAGCTTTCAGCAACTACACTGGTGAAGTTCAGCAAACCTTATCTGTGTTTAAGCAAAACGAAAAGGTTAGCGAGGAACGTGGAGCTCAAAACTTTGCTGCAATGAATACTCGCATATTGAAAACCGAACAAGCTATGGAAACCCAACTACAAAATATATCGCTTCTCATTTCTAAATTCAATACATTAGAAGCTCAGTTGGAATCTGCTCGGAAAGAATATAAGGAAACCATCACAAATTTGAAGCCTCGTTTAATGACAACCGTATATCACAGGAAAAACGTATAAACGATCTGGAACTTTCTATGAACAAGCTCCTAAAGGTGTTGATGCAGCAGAAGTATTAAATATTGTTCGAAAGGATAAGGCTAAAGATCTTTCTGATCTAACTGAACTTAGAGACAAGATAACAAAAGTAGTGCCTGAGCTATACCGAGACATGCAAAAAAACTACATGATGATATTGCAAATCAAATCTTGGACCAAAATCAAAAACTTGAAGCAATCGCAGACAGTATTGCTGCAATTAAAAAGCATCATTAGGATCAATAAAAACATGCCTTTGTCTATTTTTAAGCAGTATACAAGATGGCTCCTATAGCGAAACATTCCAAAGAAAAAGTTCAAGTTGTTAAGGAACTGCATAGACCTGTGAGACGAAAGTTTCCTCGCCGGCGTGTAATAATTAAAGGTTTCGATGACTCCTGGCAGTCGGACCTCGCACAAATGGATCTCTATGCAAAATCCAATCGTAATTTCAAGTTCTTCCTCGTGGTGATTGATTGCTTTTCAAAGTACGTGTGGACGAGACCGCTCAAAACGAAATCCGGTGAAGAGGTAACTCGTGCCTTTGAGAGTATTCTCAAGGAAGGACGGCACCCGAAAAATCTACAAACCGACCAGGGTAAGGAATACTACAATAGTTGCTTTCAGAAACTAATGAAGTCATACGGAATCAATCATTATAGTACATTTAGTGGACTGAAAGCCGTAATAGCTGAACGAGTAATTAGAACGCTGAAAGAACGGCTCTACAAGTACTTTAGTTTGAACGGCACCTACAAATGGATAGATATTCTACAGGAAATCGTTAAGGACTACAACCATCAAAAACATTCCAAGACAAAGATGAGACCTGTGGACATTAATAGGAAAAACGCTCGAGATATTAAAGTATACAATAACCTGAAAATTGCTGGGCCAAGAAAACTGAAAGTTGGAGATGTTGTGCGAATAAGTAAAACCAAGCACGTTTTTGATAAAGGTTACCTTCCCAGCTGGAGTACGGAATTGTTTAAAATTACGCAGGTTAAAATAACTAATCCAGTTACGTATAGTTTGGAAGATATGTCTGGTACACCGATTCAAGGGAGCTTTTACGAAGAAGAATTGCAAAAGGCTGCCTATCCTGATGTGTATCTCGTTGAGAAAATTTTGCAACGAAAAGGCAACAAGGTTAAAGTTCGGTGGCTTGGGTTTGATTCGAGCCACGACAGTTGGATTGGCACTGAAAACAAACTATAACACCAAGGTCAATCATAAATTGATAATAAATTATCATAAATATAGACATGTGCTTGCATTGCAAAATGAAGACTCAGGGTGAAAACATCACTGTAAAGTATTCGAAAAGTTTAAGTCAACATATCACCAAACTTAAACGATTACAGAAAGATATCAAATTTTATTGTGAAAAACAACAAGTGATGCAATATTTAAAAGCCTTACATATATGATGATGGTGATGGGGAACAGAGCAGCTCTAGCAACAAGAGATCTACTTTTCCATCTTGGCGTAGGAACACATAATTGAAATCAACCGCAATCAGGTAGTGGAAGGGGTACAACTATAAAATTGTGAAAATTCCCTACATATATTCCCAGTCCCAGTTTACCTCTCGAGTGATTTGTGAAAATGAGTAGTATCAGCAGTTTTGAAACCATGGATAGTGGTTATAGTAGTGATTCCACTATCAGTTACAGTGCGGACTTGGATAGAGTGTTACAAATGTATGATGAAGCTGCCAAAAAGGAAGACTATTACTTGCTGCATTCGAGATTTCCATTACTGAGTTCAGAGTATGATGTTCAATGTGCACTCAGTCCTGCAAGATCCTATTCTCCAGTGGTTATCTTGCAAAAAACACCTGTAGCCGCTGGAACACCAACGAAAATTGTAATGACTATGTACGAGTGGGAGGATGTCATCATTGAGCTCAAGCTCCTGAAAACAAACTTTTTTGAAAATGCCACACCTCCAGAGTTTGCTGCCCCAGTGACCTGCGGAGATTGTCTCCATCTATCCCAGATCCAGTATGAAGACGTCAAACAAGTGTTGGTGATGAAAAACATTTGCGCGCTCTATTTGGATTATAGTGATGTGATTGAACTCTTAGCTATTAACCCTATTATCTCAAGTAAAATAATTTATTTGGAGCGCTTAAATTACTGTACTTTTTATTATAAAATAATAGATGAAATATGTTTATGGTCAAATTTACTAAATCGTTTGCCGATTGAAAAATTGTTAAAACCATTTTGTTTAGATGACAGGTCTCCATTATGTATTGCATTAAAAGAACATATTTATTATTATAAAAACATTATTTTAAGAGATATTGACATTAGAAAAATTGAATAAATGCTTATAAATTAAAAACATTGTTGTTTATTTCATCAGTTCTACACCATGGAGTGTCGAGAATACTTCCAAATATACGAAAATCGATTACGTACCTTTGAAAACTGGCCTTCCAACTTCCCTGCTGAAAAGTTAGCAAGAGCAGGGTTTATCTACCGACAAGATGCAATAGAATCCGATGGCAGCTTAAATGATGCTGTTGAATGTCCATTTGTGATACACGTGGTTTCAACTGGGAAGATGGTGATGACCCTGTTGCCGATCATCTGGACTGGAATCCATATTGTCGCTTTTTTGATTTTGATGACACTTACCACATCACCAGACCTATCAGACATAAAAGCAAAGTGACATTTGAGAGCAGACTTGAGACGTTCAAAGACTGGCCTATTGCCTTGAAGCAGACACCCACTGAGCTTGTCAACGCCGGCTTCTTTTACACGGGCTACGGTGACAGGATCACTTGTCATTGCTGTGGCTTAGAGCTCAAGAATCTCTTACCTTGTGATGATATTACAGAGCTTCACAAAAAGGGATCAGCTAAATGTTTATTGCTTAGAGACTGCCCACAAATCCCCACACTGACTCTAATCATAATACTTGTAAAATTTGCTTAACTAATGAAATGACAATTGTTTTTATGCCTTGCAGACACTTTGCTAGTTGCTTTGATTGTTCTCTGAAAATAGATCATTGCTGCATATGTAGACGGAAAATTGCAGGTTATTTAAAAATATATGTATGCTAAAAATAAAAGACAAAGTTACCAATATGCTGTTTTATTTAAAATAAATAAACATAGACTACTAACATAACTACATCAAATATTACTTATACATATATCTTGAAAGTAAAAATTAATTTAGAGGCTGTAGTGCCCCAGGGTAAAGTATCATATGAGTCTTTTAACAGATAGCGCTTGTCATCAAAAGGACTGAGGGCAATTTTTGTCTGCTCTACACTAAATATGTTATGAGCATATGATCTAATACAGCGTTGGGAAGCAATAGTTTGCTGGTTTTCTTGCAAACAATAGAGGTAATCATCAAACGTAATACTATTTTTAACTACATTGTATTTTACGCCTTTTGACTTTTTGATGCATTTTCCTCCTAGGATTAGGTAGGTATACATTTTCGAACGGAGGCCTACAAAATGTGAAATAATGTAGCCCTTAGCCTCATCCTTCATTAAACCAAGCACCTTTTTATTAACTAGTGGGATGTTGTAGATATTATCGGGGGGATAGTCTGATGTGTCGAAACGATGGAGATTGGGTTTGACGAGCTCTTCATATATATCATCAGAAATTATCTCAAGCAAAAATGAATCAGTATCGATGTATAGAAGTTTGACTAGATGACGAGGGTACTTTTTATAAATGAAATCATAGAGGAAGTCATACATTAGGATTTTTGAAAGTTCCAGAATTGCGCACCCGATATACAGAGGTTTATTGAAGAGCAAATCAGTTTTGTTTAACTCAATGCCATCAACTCATCATCGAATATGGTGCGACTGTGAAATGCTGGGGAAGCAATAAGATTTTTAGCACCGTATCGACCTTCCCAATGGTTGACTAGTTTAACGATACGATGCTTTCGGATATTCTCCATAGTTTTACCGAAGACTGCGTTATTCATCAATTTGAACAAATTCTTCTCAAAATCATTAGTCGCCTGAGCTCTTAGGGAAGTATTTAGATCGATATAGGACTTGAGCCACGGAGACTGTTTGAATTTCAACACCCGGTGAATGTGTTTGAGAATGATGCCATTCTCAAGAGCTTGTTTCAGATTTCTATAGTGAATAATATATTTTTCCTTGTCATGCAAGGTAGTCATGAGTTTGGGAAGTTTAGAGCCGGGAGGGGTGCGGCGCTCCGGACAGAAGGGAAGGTCTTTATGATGATCATGCAAATGCTTGGGATACTCCAGATCAACTTCCAAAAAATAACCAATGTCTGAATCATCGGGAATTTGAGTGACATCGATGTTGGTATCAGCAGACCATTGGAATCCCCCGTAGGGTAAGGGTTGACTTTGACTATATCCATATAAATTATTAGCGTCTACGTGGTAAATGAATTTGGAGGGTTTATTAGGATTATAATTGGGCATATACTTGTTATTCGCCTCGGAAAACCTATTAGAACATTGGGAAATACCTCCACGTATTCCACGTTCAATGAACATCAGCATGTCAACATTTTGAAGAATTTCCAATTGGCAACTTGTGTACTTGAGCATACACTGCCAAGAATATCCAGGTAGAGTGTAACAATGGGCTGGATCTAAGTCATATGTTTGATGGGCCCTATCACGGAAATTTTCAAACACGTCAGTTAGAAGAAGAATGTCCACTTTCATGTACAACTCCATGTAGTTGCGAATGGTTTGGCATTCAAAGGAATCCCATACTCTTTTAGCATGTTCGTAATCAGCTTGAGAAACGTTCTGGTCATTCAATTTATTATAAAAATTCTCTATAGGCGGTAATTGGGTTTCACTTAATTTTTCCAATGAATCAACATAATCATAAGGAAAGATTCCCTTTCGTTTTAGCATCTTTAGTTTCGCTAACGACACATGATTGAAGATTGAAGTTAAATTAACAAATTGATTGGTTTTTAAAGTGGATGCCAGCTCATCCAAAGAAGATCCCAGAAATCTAAATGAGTCGATAAATCTAAATTTTATTTTTGTGTCCTTATCATGTTTGGTAAAGGCAATATACTTCTCTTTATTGATTGGTACAAGAGTTATTTGATCATGCTTGGCGAGATCTCTAATTATAAAGTGGGAGTCGTATCCACTTAGGTTGTGGAACACTACTGGAACTATGAAAGACTCTCGTACCTGAGGTTACAATAATTATGTGAATAGCCTCTAAATGCACCGGAAAGGTGAGAGTGGTCTCTAACGATTTTATCTTGAGGTAAAAAGGGCTTCTCACAGATATGACATGTGCCAGATGCATCTTTGAGACTAACCTCCACATTGAGAGGTACAACATCGGTTAGTTTGGACTGCACGAACTTTGTCAAGTTTGCCATTTCATTGGTGAACCACTCCATACAGTTAGAGCCCGTGAAGCTCCTATAGTACGAAAAAGAGTCATCATAGGAACATTTGAAATAATAACCAGCACATATGGCTGAATGCTGCTGATATTTATGAGTTTTGGTAGAAGTAGTATCGGAAATTGGTAAAAGTATCGACTCAAAATCTGCATAAACAATAAAAGGAAGCCTTTCCTTGAATGAAAAATTTTTAAACTCAACTACCGCCTTCTTAGGAAAAGATATTTTGCAATTATTTACATTTTTACAATATTCAATGTGGCTCTCAAGGCTGCTGGAGTCACTAAATTAATTTAGACAACGATCGCATATTAATTTTTTACTTTTTGCTAAGTTGATTTGAAACAAGACGTGATAAATTTTTAATTAGGCAGAAATGATATTTTATTTCCACACGTCGTTTGCTGTTATTTCTACATTTTCGAAATCATTGATTTTAGGAACATATTTATTTTGAATCATTAAGAGATTGACATGTTTGTCTAACTTACATTTAGTGATTCGAGCTGGAACTGTTTGATAATACTCATTATCTTTTGTTTTTATCAATTCTAAGACATATACATTAATAGAAATATTATTAAGTTTCTCAAACTTAGTAATTTGCTGTAAAGTCATAGGAAATGTCAAACCAGTTAGATTTAATACAGTAGATGGCTCGGGGTAAGCTGATATTCTATCAACATTAATGGCTGTAGGGTACAAATGAGCAATAACGCTGTATAAAAAACAAAGATCATCATCATAGTTCTTAATATTGATTACAGCATGTTTTTAGAAATTGATTCTGGTAATCTTATGAAAGATGAGGCTCCATTTCCAATTTCAAATTTATTTATGTTTATTTCTAAGTTTAGAACTTTATACAAACTCCATCCTGATGCCTTTTCCTGAAATTCCTCTAATTTACGTAAAATTTCATTCCGAATGTGTTCATAGAACCACCCATTCAAATCTGTACCCCTATCTATTATCGCGTTTTTCGTATTAAAATATTTATATTCCATAATTTCCACCATTCCAGATTTCTTTATGAATTCACCACAAAAGGTTGTATTACTTTAAGAGTAGGCATTGTTTTCAAAGTATTATTTATGCGCGCCTTAAAAAGAAAAATGCATCATCTAAAAATTTAAAAATATTGATATGAATGAGATTAATGATTACTCCTGTTCGAACACGTGAGCGAAACGCTGACTCTACATCATACCATTTAACGCGATCACTTCTTTTTGACTTCTCACCAATTCCCCCACCCCTTTTGATGTTAGCATAATTTTTCAAATCATTTCTAAATCTTTTTATATGACTAATTTCAGACTGAAGCTTATTCAAAGTTCCTATATGTAAATCTGATTCACGAATAGCTCTGTTACATAAAATTAATTGTTTTTTACTTAATTTCAGCCAGCTAGATATTTGCTCTGGAGAGCAACGTTTCTTTGAGAAAATTATATTTGATGCTAATCTAAACTTGTTAATAATATCGGTACTAATATTCGCTATAGCCTCTGAATTCATTTTACTCGTAAACAATATAAAACTATTAAATTGAAAAATGGAATATTAACAGTAAAAGTATAACTGAAGCATGCAAAATTTAATAAAAACTTACAACTAATTTCTTTTATATTCACTCCGCAGAAATTTGAAAAAGCACTCGGGGTTGTAGTTTGCCTCCAAGTTGCTGCAGCCCGATGAATTCGATGTGGGAACTGTCCACCGCCAAATTTGTCTAGGTGTGGTTTACATACCTGAGTGACCGTTTCGGCAGGAAGGTTACGTGGTCCTCTAATTCAAGTAAGATGGTTTCACCGTATCTTGGTTGACCAGTTTGGCTGCCAGAATTCGATACTTCTGGTTAAGCTGCAAGTCTTGAATTTTTATTGCCGGCTTGTTGTCAATCTCTGCGGAGGAAACTGCATTAAGTTCTTTCAAAAATCCATTTTCTATAACAAAAATTAAATACTATGAACTTGGTTGCGTCTAAACTCTAATAATTTTTGAAAGACAGGCGCAACATATTAGAAGCAAATTACAAAAATTTAGGAATAGAACATTGACATTTTTAAGAAAAGCAGACAGAAACTACCTGATTCGAATAACAAAACTACAAATTTATAATGAATCCAAACACTCCTAATAATTTTGAAAGACACACACAAAATATTAGATGCAAATTAACAAAAGTTGGAACTAGAACATTGAATTGAAAAGCGGGCAGAAAATATTCAATTCGAAAAACATACTCTATTAATTTCAAATATTTTGAAGGGCAGTCACAAAATACTAAAAGCAAATTAACATAAATGAAATTAAGTAAATACTCACATAATGTTTTTTGAACAACACACACTATCACTAGATACACTTTGCAAGTTGAATTAACAGTTAATTTCACAAAGCACAAACACAATCACTGTAGTTGATATCTGATCTCTTTGAGAGTTGAATTAACAATGAAATAAAAAATTCGCAATTATTTTATTATCAGCATCGAACTACGTCATTTGCGTATAACGAAATTTCCGTTAGTTCTAGAAAAACAACTAATTAATGCTTATCATATGGGAACTTCCTGCAAAAGTTTGTTGCTGCAAACAACATGATAACCTAATCAACCACAGCTTCCTGTAAATTTATTTAGCTCGGTTTCAATTAGCGTAAACAAGATATGACAGTTTCCTTTCACTGCGGTCATCATTTCCGGTTTGTGGTTTTGATATCTAAAATACCAGATATAATGTGAATTTATTATCAGGAAATTTCCGGTTTGTGGTTTTGATATCTAAAATACCAGATATAATGTGAATTTATTATCAGGAATTTTTAAATAATCACGGATTCATGATTTATATTATTTTTCGATTTTATTAACATTACATTTAAATAAATACAGATTTATGATTTGAGAATTTATTATCAGGAATTTTTAAATACATTTATGATTTATTGGCATGAATTTTTAAATAAATACAGGTTTTTATTCATCTCTCAAGACGTAAAAATTCCTGGTTCCACCAGGAGTAAACTAAAAGTATCTGGGAGTCCTCCTATTGCTGGGCGCTGAGTTCTACCTCCTCCCACGTGTGAACTGAGCCTCTATGAAATCAGTACGACCGCCCATACCTGCACGTTTCATTTGAGGTGGCCCTATATCTATTTCTACCCCATTTGGTAATCGATGGCTAAACAAGCAAGTGTTTCCAAACGGGCATTTGGGTTTGCTTTTTCGGAAATACCTACATCGCATTTTCTTCATTTTTTCGTTTTTCTCAGCTATATAACGATCTTTTTCCGCTTTCTGGTAATAAACCTCAGATTGATAGACATAAGGAGACACAATACGGCATTCTGGACAGCCTCTGCGAATATTCAATTCAAAGTCTTTATCTTTTTACGCATGGGAAGCAGAAACAATGGTTACAATTTGGGCAATAGCCCAAAATTATTAGTTATCTCTTCCAAACATATTCCACACCTTTTATTCATAGTGAATTGAATAAGACTGCACCTATAGCCACATAAATCTAATATTTGTAGTGTTTGCTGTCGTCACACACTCACGACAATAAGTTAAAAGAATTTATTTCTTTTATTCAGTCTTGAGTTGAAGCTGTAACAATCCAGTCATGAATTTGGAAAGTTTACTTGATGACCAAGTAAGATTTAATATGAGTGCAGTGTCAACGAGAACTATACAACCGAAAGATTTAACTGGAAAGCTAAATCCCAAAAATGGATGTTACGTGGTACCAGACGTTTTAACAACTGTGATTACCTACAACGGACGCACTTGCATATATGCGGCAGTACCAGAAATTTTAACAATTAATATTACCGATACCGAGACCACTCTCAAAATTGGTGAAACAATTATACATTTAACGGTGGAGAGTTACACGGTGCTTAAAAAATACTTGGAATTTGCATATGGTTTCCATAACGATCCTTCACATGGAAAGGATGAACCTGACACTGTATGGGATGATTGCCAGCTTTGTTCTGATGGTATTTCTTTGGATTTGACTATGTGGTTGGATGATGGCGGCCTTACTATATATTGTACAAAAACAAAACAAAATATAGCTTTAATTATTAAGGATGCTCTGAAAATTCATAATATACTATATGCTAATAAAGATATTTAAACAGTTGTCTAGTTTTAATATATCCATTATTTTCACCTTAATTAAATTTCAGACGCTTTGAAACAAATTTTCCAAGTCTCAAAATTATTACGCTCGGCCTTGAATCATCCGACAAAATCAGAGACTCGAAGGAGTTGCCGTTCTTGCGCAGGTAGGCGCTCGCTTAGGAAAACTATAGACTCGAAGGAGTGGACGTTCTTGCGCCTGCAGGCGTTCAATGCCTTGAATCATCCGACAAAATCAGAGTCTCGAAGGAGTTGCCGTTCTTGCGCAGGTAGGCGGTCGCTTACGATAACTATAGACTCGAAGGAGTGGACGTTCTCGCGCATGCAGGCTTAAGCAAAAGATTTTAAATTTTTTTACAGACAACAAAATACCAAGATTTTAAATTTTTTTAGCAGACAACAAAATATCATATCCCCCCATCCAGCCCCCAAATATCTAACCGAACAACGCCCAAAAACCCGCGCCCACCCAACGGGCATGTACTATACCTTTTCAAATAAACATTTCTCGATTAACCGCATTAGCGCAGCTCGGTGGACACCTGACTTTGTAATCAGGCAAGCCGCGTTCGATACCCGGCCAAGTATTTAGCTTTTTTTCTTTGTAACCACCACAACCATCAACAGATGGCGTGCACTCTGCAACTAACGCAACCCACAATACAATTGCTTTCATTTATTAACAACAGATGGCACGCACCTCTGCGACACACCCAAATGTCTTTCGCGCACCCCTACGACCACCCCCAATGTCTTCTTCTTCTTCCCAATGTCTTCTTCTTATCCAAACAACAACTACCAACAGCTCGGCAGCAGCTCCCGGCGAGAACTCGATGACTGGTTACCTTTATGCCCACTTCCGCTCCAGAAACCGCTTTGTTTAACTACTGAAGTATTCGAGTGACTTGAAGCGAAAGCAGAAGGCTACGAGAATTATGCGAACCGACCTGAAGAGGGCAGATGTGACTCTGCCGAATCGTCGTCATTTTATCATCGATCCCGGCAGGGATCAGTTATCAACTACGCGGATAAATTCCTGGAAACCACCTAAATCATATATATATATATATATATATATATATATATATATATATATAATAATATGGTTGAAATATGGGGCGAAGTAGAATTATAGTTACACAAGGTAGTTGAAAGATTTTGTAAACAAAAGTATTTGTAGAATGGCCAAAATCGACCGCATATACAGGGTTGTTGGAATATGGAATCCAATGGATTTGTAAGTTGATTGAAAAAATGTTTGAATGGGTTTTTGATAAGAAGTTGCATATATAGGGTGGTTGAAATATAGGGGGCAGTAGAATTGTAGTAACGCCATGTACATAAAAAAAATTAAGAAAAAAAATATTACTGAATTGATTCGGCCGATACTTGTTGGAAATTCATTATAATAATTAACTGATACTACAATTGCAATTTCCACAATTTACGTTTTTTAAAAAAACTGTCCGACGCGTTTCGACTAATGTCTTTGTTAGGTTTAAATTAGTTTAAATAGCAAAACCTTGAATTTACGAGTGAAGCTCGGTCACCCAGGTACTTGTCTATAGTTTAAGGAAGTTATTTATCTGTCAGAACTGACTTTATAGCTTTGCAGACCGCATTTGTCGATTTCTAAAATGTTAATGTTTGAAATATTGTTTATGATTTGAAATATTATTAATGTTTTTTTTGGACATTTGATGTTCATATACTAATAATAAATGGAAAATTGTTATTAGCGTTATCTCTCACTTTTGCTTCAAATAATACATTATTTTACAAAAGCGCAAACACTAATTATATTTCAAATTACGAGTTTTTACAACCTGCGTTTAAAATATTATCTTTTATGATGTATAGTATTTTTTATAATTAGATGTCAGATGCGGGTTATTATTTTTACTTCGTTGAACACTAATAAAAATATCTACCAAGTCTTGATAATTTCACAGCCCATAACGAGCTGAGCTCATAATCTCAATTTCCACTTTTACGTTTGCGGATTTTAAAGAGGTTTCTATGAGTTTTGTTCCGTAATTTCGAATATTAATTATAGTTTTTCGCGAATTAGACATACATGATCTTCATTATTCTATATTACTGTAATAATATTAAACCATTTATTTTCAAAATGTATTATAGAAAATCAACCTAGGTTGCTCGCCTTGTATTTTTTTAAATCTTACATACTTAGTAACGTTAGAAGTACTCTCTTCGAGGTGTCATTCCTTTGTACGCAAGACAATATATATTATATATTATATATTATATATTATATATTATATATTATATATTATATATTATATATTATATATTATATATTATATATTATATATTATATATTATATATTATATATTATATATTATATATTATATATTATATATTATATATAACATATATTGTTTCTGGTCAGGGCACCTTCATCAGTTGCGCTTCCCACAATTGAATGTCCTCTCGAACACTTCTTTATGCATTTGATGCATTTCGTTAAATTTGAAGACGCGAGATGTAAGACCGACATCTAGGATTTTCGAGAGAATCAGTACACAGATGTTCCGAATCTGGAGCCGTTCCGTGTAATTGCTGTTCTCCCTTAACTCCTAGGACAGAATGTCACGAAAAAATTTTCAGCTTACTTCACCTGTCAGAGATATTATACGCGTACAAATATCAAGTATTCAGGTATTCTCTCGAAAATCCTAAATGTCGGTTTTACATCTCGGGTCTTCAAACATTAGAAGTGTTACACTCAGAAACAATCATTTCTTCAATGTGATTTTTTAGCAATAAGGTTGCATACATCAAGAGTGAAACAATGTCAATTGCAAGAAATTTTATTAACAAGTAATTAAAAAAAAAGAATAACGTGTTGGGTATACTTCGAACACGTCTAGACATTCTAAAAATGATATGCTCGGTGGTTTCTTCGGACCCCTCGTTCCAACCAATTTCTACCAGTGTCTATGGACTATGGTGAATAGTTCACAATCTCCTCCTCATCATATCTCGCACAAGTTCGATGGGGTATAAATACATGGCATATGGCAAGAAACTAGTGTCTGCATCTTGAAGAAAGTTCAAGGGGAACTCAAGCCTTTCCTATTGCATTGATTTCATTAAAAAATTCTCATTCCGATCATGTGTTATATTACCCTCTAGAGTTACTTTCTCATAATAAATGACGACTTCAATGTTTTTCGATAATCACATAGCATTTCCTAAATGTGGTGTTAATTTCCGTGAAGTAAGACTATATTCTCCAAATTAAATGCTATTATTTTTCAAATTGCGTTACCTGCAACTATCATTCTGAACCACTTTCCACTGTACGATATAGTGTATTAGTTAGCATCTGGTCTTACGTGCTAATCTCCTAATGAGTCTCGCAAAATTATTAATACATGAAACTCAAATAAATACTAGTCCCCAAGGATCGTTTGAAAAATAGGTTATTCGGTATATGAAACATGTTGCAAATATCACTTCCGGTTAGTCGCTAGTACAGTAATTAACAGGATTGCCGTTCTTGTTTCACATGCATTTATAGAAAAATCTATTTCGGCTACTACGTCATTGCTATTCACAGTTTTTGAAGTTTAATAGTGTTTGAACAGTAAATATTACGATTTTATAATAATCCAAATTGGGCTTAAATATTTAAAATGCTGAAATTAAAATTGCGTATTTAAACAGTTCTGAATGACCTTTAAATCATAATTTAGATTTCATGAGTTTTTCGAATTCGTTGGTAATATTTAATATATCGACTTTTAGTGGTTATTAATCCGTGGTTATAAAAAATATGGTTTGAAACGACTACTCCTGGGCTATATTCACGGAATATGAATAAAATATTGAAACAAAATGCTTTCAAAATTGTTTAATTAATTTTGATGTATTGCCTTTGACAATGAAAAAGTGTCCACAATATGAAGAAATATTTATCCGGCCCAGTTAGATGCTGTTGCAAGTGAATTCAATAAATTCTTCTATTTTGTTTGATGTAAAGTAGCCGATAAAATTCATAACTCTAATATATCAGTTACAACTAGGGCCATACTTTTGATTACTTTGGTTTCGAAATCCGAAATTGGAATAGATTCATTAAAGAATAACGAAGACTGATATAATATTACGTGTGAGAATGCAAAAGTCTCCATCCACTCTTGGTATATCTAATATACAGAATATTTGATTCAGGATACTGCCTTAACATTTCTCACGTAATGGTTATGCCAACACATATCAAAGGAAGAAGGTATTTAAATTAAGGGCGTGAAATTCATGAAAATACATTAATTTGGATTTGAGAAAGTTTGTTTTATCAGTGTTGTAATCTTTGATGATGTAATCTCCAAAACAAAGGACTCTGTTAAACTCTGTACATCAGTACTATTGGACCTTATTGTTGTTGGGGCGGAGAGACTTCAGCAATACGCAAAACTGCTTTAAAAGTTGTGGTAAACTACATGACTGACAGAGAATAGATGCTAATGACAAATTATAAAGTCAGTGTCACCGAAAATATGTTTCAATATGTATTAGTAGTGTGTTTGCTATACAAAGAAATGGGTAAATTGTTGACTTTGCTGATACTATATCGGGCAAATACTTGGCTGGAAATAAAAAAAAAATTATAGGAAGTGATTTTATTTCATTCATAAATTGGTTTGGTTTCTACCTTTTCAACTTTGTTTTCTTCCTATTATTATTGAGTAGTCGTCTACCAAGTTTTTTAACTCTTTTTATATTAACAGAAGATCGTCAATTACGTTATATGAAATGAAATCTCATTTAGTGTAGTACTCAATTGTTTCATACCTATACACACATAAATATCATTCTATTGACAACGAAGACAGAATAGACTTTGAAGCGTTTGGTTTTCCTTCAATGTACGTCGTTTTATTTCGATTGTGGTGTTATTGCCCAAAAAAACATGAAAGTAATCAAGAAAATGCCACAAACAACGTTTAGAAGACAATTAAAATGAATATGTTTCCGGTACAGATAAATCAATGGCGTATTATCAATAACTTCACCTTAAATATTGAGAAAATAGTGTTCATGGCATTCAGAAACTACTTCAATAGCATATCAAAAGATATAAACATTTATGTAGACAGCCAGAAAATAAAAAGACTTGAGTTTTGCAAGTATTTAGGTATAATAATTAACTACACACTTAGGGGGAAGAATGATATTGACTATGGAATAAGCAAAACAAAATATTTAATCTATATCAAAATTTATCGATTCTGAGGTACTTCGTATAATCTGTGCATTCTTTCAGAGCATTGCGATTTATGGCTTCAGAGCTTGGGGGTGCCTTTAAGAACAATCTACAACACCTACAGCGACTACAAAGTAGATTATTAAAAATTGTTAATAAAAACCGATCTGTAGTTCATAAAAATACATTGAATATGAAACAGTCGTTTGCTTCTGAACCAATTTTATATCATTATTAAGAACTGGCTGAAACATATACAAACTCAAATAGCATATCTAGAAATAAAAATATTCAAATTCACATTAAACTTCGGTCTATTAGTATTAAGGTAAGCTACATTACGGCTATTCGCATATTCAATTCTCTTCCACCTGAAATAAACATTCTAAAAAAATAGTTCTAGGAAAAAAAGGTCAAAAATGGATTCAAACAATTATGTAAAATACAATGAAATGTAAATCGGGAACAAGATACTAATATACTATCTAATATTTGTAATAATACCCCTGTTAATGGTAGCTCTGTAAATAGACATCTACTACAACTACAATCATAACAAAAAAAAAGTTTTTATGGACCTTAGGATAACGCTAGCCTACATATAGATACGTGATTATCTTTGTAGAAATTACTGTTTATGTGTAACAAAACTATACACTGTAATTAGTAGTTATTAATAATCTGGTAAATAAACTGAAACTGAAACTAAACTGAAACTGAAATTATTTAATTTAGTATAAATTATATAAAAATAAATAAATTGCAAAAAAAACGAAGTAAAGAATAGTTATAAAATTATTAATTATAATACGTTAAAGAAGATTGCAATGGTAAAAAATTGGGACAAGATATCCTCATTCCACGATCCAAATAAAGCTACCAACTTGCTAATATCACTGATTAAAAGTTACATTGCTTTGGCTCAATGCACAAAACAATACAGTAATAAATCGAAAAATAAACCTAGAAGTAAATGGATAACCAAAGGAATTATAACATGCCAAAGAAAAGAGTTATTGTACAGGATATGGAAGTCTGAGCCAAGTAATGAACAAGTAAGAACGGAATACAAACAGTTTGTTAAAATACTTGACAAAGTAATATATGAGGTAAAGTTAATGCATGATAATGAGCAAGTTGAAATGTGTCATGATAACAATAAAAAATTGTGGAGAATAATAAACAATAAGTTAGGAAACAAGAGTGGGAATGAAAAAGCTATTAAGTACATAATGGATAATGATATGAACATAATAACTAATAAAACAGGAATTGTCAACTCTCTAAATGAATTCTTTGCTAAAAGTGGAATTGAGTTATGTAAAGAAATACAGCAACCATCTAACAGTAAATTTAGACTACCAACAAGAAATCTATATTTCTTTATCCTACCACAAATAATGAAATAAATAACATTATACACAAATTAAAATTTAAAAATGAGGGTGTCGACAATATAAATACCAAAACTATTAAAATATTAGCAGAGTATTTAATTGAACCAGTTGTACATATTATTAATTTGAGTATTAATTTATCTATCTGGCAAGATGCTCTCAAAAAAGCAGATATTGTACCTATTTACAAAACTAGTAATAGATTCCTTCCAACTATAGAACCATCTCCATGATATCAAATTTGGGAAAAATTTTTGGACAAGTCATTTACAACCGATGCTTTAAATTTGATAACCAATTTGGTAATAGAAAACCTAGATAAGAGACAGCCAATAGCAATTACGTTTCTTGATTTAGCAAGTGCCTTCCATACAGTCAACCATAAAATTTTACTTGATAAATTGGAGAGATATGGAGTTAGAGGGGGAGATAATAAACTTTTAACGAGTTACTTAGAAAATAGGCAACACAGAGTTAAGATAGATGAGATTATAGTAATTTTTTGACCGTCAAAACAGGAGTTCCTCAGGGGATAATTTAAGTTTTATTTTATTTTTAAGTTACAAATGCCTATTATCAAGAAAACAATAAGTAATAAAAGTAGCTTCATTTTAGCTATTAGACTTTTTAATAGCATGTCAAATAAGTTAAAAATCTTGAATATCAATCACAAAAAAATAAAAATAAAAGAATGGATTTATAATAACAAATAAGAATACATTTGTGAAAGAAATTGTGTGAGTACACTAAATTTGACTTTTTTAATTTTGTTATTATTATATTGTTGTATGTTTCTTAAATATTTGTTAATATGTTTTATATTTCTTAAATATTTTTACAATACAACATGATTGTTGTCCAGAATAAAGGGGTACTATTAAGTTTTGCATTAATTAGTATTGTATAAAAATATTTAAAAAATAGCAATACTTGAATATAATTTAGTGTACAGTATATTAGTATGGTAGTTTATATGTCTATATTTTTATGTTATATATGACTTATTAGGGTTCCGTATATACAATATACGGATACCCTTATAATATCACTCAGGATTTCTGCCTCTGTCACATCACAGCCATTTTCTCCTAAACTACTGGACGGAAGAGGTTGAAATTTGGTATCAATGTATAGTTTGGTGACCCGATCAGGAGTACATATAGTAAAACAAAAAAATTGATTTTAGGGGTACTTCTGGGGGGAAAAACTAAAAAAATCGATCGTCCCCCCCCTGATCTCCGAAACTACTGAGCCTAAAATTTTGAAAAAAATAGGAAATTTAGAGCGTTGCCCGAACTTTACAGGAAAATTAAGGAGAAATCATTAATGTTAATTTTGGGGGGCAAATTATAGAGTTAAATCAAAATTTAAAAATAAAAAAAATTTCAAACGCATCATGTAATATATCAAATGGACGGTCTCATTCTGAGGAACACAAATATATTTTTTTCATATTTAAAAAAAAATTATTTAAAAAGATATTAACGAAAATATACCAAAATTTACCCCCTCCACTTATCTCCGAAACTATAAAACGTAAAGTTTTGAAAAAAATAGATTTATAGATTCTGACCTGAAGTTTACTGGAAAAATAAGGAGAAACCTCTACTTTTAATTTTGGGGGCCCAATTACAGAATTAAACGGAAAATATAAAATTAAAATTGTTTCTAACCCATCATGTTATATATCAAATGAGAGGGCTCATTACGACGAAAACAAATATTTTTTTTTTCAAAATTTTAAAATAAATAAATTAAAAGATATTAACAAAAATATAAAAAATCGACCGTTCCCCCCCTGATCTCCGAAACTACTGAGCCTAAAATTTTGAAAAAAATAGGAAGTATAGAGCGTTGTCCGAACTTTACAGGAAAATTAAGGAGAAACCATTAATATTAATTTTGGGGGGCAAATTATAGAATTAAATAAAAATTTAAAAATAAAAAAAATTTCAACCGCATCATGTAATGTATTAAATGAAAGGTCTCATTCTGAGGAATACAAATTTTTTTTTTCATATTTAAAAAAATTATTTAAAAGGATATTAACGAAAATATACCTAAATTTACCCCTTCCCCCCCACCTTATCTCCGAAACTATAAAACGTAAAGTTTTGAAAAAAAATAGATTTATAGGTTCTGACCTGAAGTTTACTAGAAAAATAAGGAGAAACCTCTACTTTTAATTTTGGGGGCCAATTACAGAATTAAACGGAAAATATAAAATTAAAATTGTTTCTAACCCATCATGTTATATATCAAATGAGAGGGCTCATTACGACGAAAACAAATGTATTTTTTTCAAAATTTTAAAATAAATAAATTAAAAGATATTAACAAAAATATAAAAAAATACCCATTCCCCCCTCCCTTATCTCCGAAACTATAAGCTGAAAAATTTTGAAAAAAATGGAGGTATAGCCCCTCACCTGAACTTTTTCTGGAAAATTAAGGAGAAACCCCTAATACTTATTTTGTGGGGGCAAATTATAGAATTAAATGGAAAATTAAAATTGTTTCTAACCCATCATGTTATATATCAAATGAAAGGGCTCATTATGACGAAAACAAATATATTTTTTTTCATATTTTTAAAATAAATTTATAAAAGATATTAACAACAATATAAAAAAAATTACTCATCCCCCCCCGATCTCCAAAACCATAAGCTGGAAAATTTTGAAAAAACAATGGGGGTATAGCTCATCACCTGAACTTTACTGGAAAAATAAGGAAAAACCCCTAATATATTTTTTTGGGGGGTGAATTATAGAATTAAATGGAAAATATAACATTAAAATTGTTTCTAACCCATCATGTTATATATCAAATGAGAGGGCTCATTACGACGAAAACAAATGTATTTTTTTTCAAAATTTTAAAATAAATAAATTAAAAGATATTAACAAAAATATAAAAAAAATTACCCATTCCCCCCGTCCTTATCTCCGAAACCATAAGCTGAAAAATTTTGAAAAAAATTGAGGTATAGCCCCTCACCTGAAATTTACTGGAAAATTAAGGAGAAACCCCTAATATTTATTTTCTGGGGCAAATTATAGAATTAAATGGAAAATTAAAATTGTTTCTAACCCATCATGTTATATATGAAATGAAAGGGCTCATTATGACGAAAACAAATATATTTTTTCATATTTTTAAAATAAATTAATTAAAAGATATTAACAAAAATATAAAAAAATTTACTCATCCCCCCATCCTATCACCGAAACCATAAGCTGAAAAATTTTGAAAAAACAATGGGGGTATAGCTCCTCACCTGAACTTTACTGGAAAATAAGGAAAACCCCCTAATATATTTTTTTGGGGGGTAAATTATAGAATTAAATGGAAAATATAAAATTAAAATTGTTTCTAACCCAGCATATTATATATCAAATAAAAGGGCTCATGATGAAGAAAACAAATATATTTTTTCCATATTTATAAAATAAATTAATTAAAAGATATTAACAAAAATATAAAAGATTTTACCCATTCCCCCCTTTATCTCCGAAACCATAAGCTGAAAAATTTTGAAAAACTGGAAGTATAGCCCTCACCTGAACTTTACTGGAAAAATAAGAAGAAACCACTAATATTCATTTTGGGGGGCAAATTATAGAATTAAATGGAAAATAAAAAATTATAATTGTTTCTAACGGGTCATGTAATATATCAAATCCCAGGGCTCATTATGACGAATAGGTACAAATATATTTTTTTAATTTTTGTAAAATGAATATTTTAAAATATATTAAAAAATATTTTAAAAGAATTACCCATTCTCCCCGTTATTCCCCAAACTCTAAGACCTCATTTTTTTTGTTTATAGGAAAAATATGAAAAAAAACCTAATTCTATTATTTGGCCTCCAAATAATAGAATTAAACGGAAAAACGGAAAATAAATTACTAGAAAACCCCCATAGTAATTTTAGAGACAAATTATACAATTAAATGGAAAATAAAGATTCAATTTTCAAACGCATCATCTAATATATCAGATAAAAGGCTCATTATGTGAATTACAAATATAACATATTTTTAAATCATTTGTATAAAATATATTAAAAATATTAAACATCGGCTTAATTCCCACTTTAGAAACTACACTATTTAAAATTTGAAAAATATATTTTATTTATATTTTTAAATAATTTGAATAACAGATTTAATAATTTGTAATTTAAACTTTGACCTATTTTGCCGTTTTTCTTCCAATCTACAGAGCCTCAAAACTCAGACAGTAGATTATAAAAGGCATTTCTGAAAGTTTATTAGTAAAATAAAACTCTAATGTTACTTTTTGGGGGCCAAATTAGAAAATTTAATACATATGTATTGTGATAAAAATCAAGCGAATACTAAAGCAGATAAAATAAAAAGTCTATTTTTGGAAAATCGAAGTGTATATTTTTTATAAATTTAAAACGCTTCCTTTAAAAGATATAAGGGTAAGTATAAGAAAATGCACTCATTCCCTGCTTGTCTGAAACTGGAATATTCGAATCTTGAAGGTGGTACGGAACCCTAAGTATGCGAGTCCAACTCGCACTTGACCAAATTATTATGTAAGAAACAGGCTTTTGATTGCTACACAAGTTAAGTTCAAACATTACTCAAGCTATTCAGATAGTAGTTTGTAATAGAATCCTTTTTAATATGAAACATCTATTGGCGCACCTTGGCGGTAAAATCAGTCGGTTTGGCGGTACTGTAAACGGCATGACAATTATGCTATCGCTAACGTCTCTCCTATATGTGTACTTGGTTCCTGCTCTGTATAAGTTGAGCAGGATATACTGGGCTTTCATTTCAAAACAAGTCACCCAAAATAACTTTTAAAATATGTATATTTAAAAGAAAAAGAAAAAAAAACACGTTAATTCATATTCCCGGGGGGACACATTTTACATGTTTCGGTCTCCCTGCAATTTCAACCCCTAAGCGGGGGTGAATATTATTTCTCCAAGTTTAAATACAAAGGGGAAACCGTAAAAAATTACATGTTCGTCTTTGATATAACAAATTCTCTAAATTTCATATTTGACTATTAATCTGTGTAGTTAAATTTATCATAGTTGGGCCATATACTATTACACTCATCTTTAATTGTATAACAATATATATATATATATATATATATATATATATATATATATATATATATGTTCCGAGAGGCTTCCGCGGTCATTATTATGAACTAAGCTAGGTTCCCGGTGAGAAGTCACTAGGTAACTGAACTGTTCAGTTACCTAGTGACTTTTGGGGAGTAGGCAGATTGAGGCCCCGAGTTCGATCTAGACTCTGAAACTCTTTTTCACTTTGTCTCTTGATAATGGCTCCAAAGCAGGAGTCGAAACGTGGAGTATTCAATAAATTCAGACGCGGTTCTCACCCGGAACCTAGCTTAGTTCATATATATATATATATATATATATATATATATATATATATATATATATATATATATATTGTAAGGTCCCTTCAAAAAATGACGACATGACTGGTCGACTATGTGTTGGTCCACTGGATCTCTATTTGCGAAAATACATAATCGAGATGACTAATATATCTGGAATGTGTCAGGCTAACTGTTCTTCTTTTTGGTTAAGGGTAGTACGTAACATACTTTTGGAAGCGAAAGTTTGTTTTATTGAGAACAAAGACTTTAACTTTAAAAATTGTTTACAGTTCAGGTGTGGGGTGTAATTCACGTGTCAGATTATTGTAACAATTTACGTGTTTGTACGAATACTCACTTTCGTTATATATCAGTGATTAACTTGTGTACCGTGTGAACGTACAGTTTTTTTTAATAAAACAAAAAAAAAAAAGTGAAAATGGGAAGAAAATCCCGATCTCGGAGTGCGAGTTCTTCGTCAAGTAATGAGAGTGATTGTGGTCCTCGTTATAGAAAATATCGACGTGTGCATGACAGTGGGTCCAGAAAACGTACTGAATCAAGTGCTACCGATAATCGCCAAATTCGTTCTACCTCTGCACATTCTCCACCTCCAAGATCTACTGCATCTGATCCCGTGGAAGACAGGTTTAATAAATTGGAAAAAATGATGAGATCTCAGCCAACAACGGCAGTATACAGAAACCATTAGATATGAAACGCCTAGACTTACAGTACGCAGCGACTGCATACCAGAATTCTCACCGGACAAAGGAAATTTGACAGCAAAACAATGGCTTATAAAAATCGAACAACTCAAATTGTTGAATCAATGGGACGACATAACAACAATTTATCACATGAGTTCGCGATTGGTAGGCATGGCCAAAAGTTGGTACCATAGCCTGCAGAACTACAACTTAACCTGGGAGGAATGGAAAACTTTAATAAAAAGAAGTTTTCCTGACCATACCGACTATGCTACCTTATTACAAACCATGCTTAACCGAAGAAAACGTTCTTCTGAAACCATGACGACGTATTATTTTGAGAAAATGGAGTTACTCCGTAGTTGTGACATTAACGGCAAACGGGCTGTTTCTTGTTTAATACACGGCATTAGCGACCCTGTAATGCAAAATGGAGCACGAGCAGGTAGATACGAATCTCCAGAAACTCTCTACGAAGAATATCTGGCTATCTTGCAGGTTAGTGAACCCTCCACATCAGGCCTCCAGCAGGATAAACGACCAATAAAAAGTCATGGGTTCAAGGATTTGCGTGACAACTTACAAAACAAAGAGAAAACCAGCAACTTTTTGGTTAAATGTTTTAATTGTGGGCAACGTGGACATATGGCGGCAAAGTGCTGGAAACCCCGAATGGAGTGCAAAATTTGCCGAATGTTGGGGCATAGGGAGAATGACTGCTCTAAAAGTAAAAAAGATAAACGAAATGGTAAGTCAGAACCTATTTTAACTTTAAACTTAACGAATAATATTGAAACAAATACATGTTATTTTATTGATTGTGCCATAGAAAATCAATATTTTCGGGAGTACGTGGATTCGGGTAGTAATGCTGTTATTATAAGAGAGACAGAGGCTAAAATTTTAAACTTGCCAGTCTCTCCAGTAAATATTCGATTAAGTGGATATGCGGGATAGAAGCTCTTATTGTACCTGACCATGTGCAAAAAATTGCAGTAATTATTGGGCAACCTTTTATAAATCACAAAGACGTTGTTATGGTTGTGCGTGACAATCAAGTTAGACTGTTTAATGTTGATAGGGCTCCACTTAATGACATAAATAGCTTACCTCCCCGCAAAGTTATCTTGTGGGCAAAAGAAGCTACTGTTATTCCTCCACATCATATAGGTCACATACCATTGTACACTACTGACAATTGCGAAGATGTTTTTATTGATTTTCATAACAGGCCATGGCCCGGTAAATTTCACATAGTACCCAGATGTATTACAAATTTAAAAAGCGGTGGTATGGTTCCAATTTTAAACATATCCGATAATGAAATAAATTACGAAAAGGGTCGCGTAGTCGCAAGGGGAACTACCTGTACGGTCGACAGAAGCCCAGATGAGATTCAATGTTTATTCGTTCACCAAAGTAAGGTTGTAAATTTTACAATGTCTGACTTGAATAATATCATAAATGGCCACATTGGTCACGAAAATAAACTAAGACTACTTAACTTAATTAATGAATATAGGGATTGTTTTGCCACGAATTTAAGCGATATGACGGAAATCTCTGTAAAATTAACAGACGATGTCCCTATCACTTACCGACCATATCGTCTGTCATTTTTTGAAAGAGAAAAGGTTAGAGATATGGTGCAAGAACTACTTGATAATAATATTATCAGAGAATCTTCTTCACCTTACGCCAGCCCAATTTTATTGGTGCGCAAAAAGAACGGGGAATCACGTATGTGCGTTGATTACCGTGCTTTAAACGTTAAAACCGTCAAGGACAAATACCGGTTGCCACGCATCGATGACCTTCTAGACGGGCTTAAAGGTGCTCGCTACTTTACCAGCCTAGACCTTGCGTCTGGATATCATCAGGTTCCAGTTAGTAACGAATCTATTGAGAAAACGGCTTTTATAACCCCTGATGGCCACTACGAGTACTTAACTATGCCGTTCGGACTTGTTAACGCACCAGCTGTTTTTCAGAGGGCGATTCATCAAATTCTCGGTTCCTTACGTTTCACTACAGCCATTGCGTATCTAGATGATATATTGATACCGTCCAAGGACATAGAAAATGGATTAATAAATTTAGAAAACGTTCTAAAACTTTTACGTAAAGCTAGGATGACGTTACGGTTTGATAAATGCCGGTTTCTTTTAAATCAAATAAGTTACCTTGGGCATGAAATCTCCCATGATGGAATAAAACCTGGATCAGAAAAAATAGAGTCAGTCCGAGAATTTCCAACACCAATCGACGTGCACTCGGTTCGACAGTTTTTAGGCCTTGCTAGCTATTTTCGCAAGTTTATTAAGGGATTTGCATCTGTTGCGAGACCACTTACCGACTTAATAAAAAAAATTCTACATTTAAGTGGCATGATGAACAGCAAAATGCGTTTGATCAGCTTAAGGAGTAGCTCATTACTCGCCCTGCACTAGCCATTTATGATAGAAACGCTACTACTGAGGTTCATACGGACGCCAGTAAGCTAGGTATTGGTGGGATATTACTACAACAGCAAGTAAACGGGGAATTAAAACCGGTACAGTATTTTAGCCGCGCTACAACACCACAAGAACAGGTATATCACTCGTACGAGCTAGAAACTTTGGCAGTGGTTTGCAGTTTGAAGAAATTTCGTGTGTACCTGATAGGGATCGAATTCAAGGTCGTTACAGATTGCAATGCCCTACGAACAACGTTAACCAAGCGTGACCTAATACCGCGAATAGGGCGTTGGTGGCTTGTAACGCAAGAATTTGATTTTTCTATCGAATATAGAATCACGTAGACGCTCTTAGCAGAAATCCACTTCCTGCCAATGATGACCAAACAATGGAGGTTGACATCCTTCATGTTGATGTATCTGAAACTGATTGGGTTTTGGCGGCTCAGTTGAATGACCAGCGATGCAAGGAAATTCATCAAATTTTATCAGGTGTTCCTACAGATGGAAATGACAGACGCCTCAATGTCAGCGGGACATTTTGGCGTTGAGAAAACCCTCGAAGCAGTGGCCAAGTGGTACTGGTTTCCGTCGATGCGGAAGTATGTAAAGAATTATATTTCAGCATGTTTGAGTTGCATGTATAGTAAGAAGCCCCAAGGGAAAATACCTGGAAGTCTACATAACATTGATAAGAAAAATGTACCAATGGACACTCTTCATCTGGATCATTTGGGACCATTTATAAAAAGCAAGCGCGGTAACAGTTACCTTATCGTGGCTGTTGACGCATTCACGAAATTTACCTTTCTGAAGGCAGTACCCAATACGAAAACGGCATTAGTTATTAAGTTTCTAAACAGCATAATGGAAACTTTTGGGGTTCCACGCAGGTTCATTTGTGATAAGGGTACTGCGTTTACAAGTCATGCTTTTACTGCGTTTTGTGCAAAACTTAACGTAAAACGGGTACTCTGCGCGACGGCAACTCCACGAGCCAACGGGCAGGTGGAACGAATGAATAAGGTTATCCTCTCAGCTCTAACTACCAGCGTAGATAACGATCAAAGCTGGGACCTTGAGTTGAGTAAGGTGAAATGGGGCATTAATTCGACTGTGAGCTCGGTGACTGGAAGATCACCTTACGAGGTGTTTTTCGGGTACCGACCACGGGGAGTTAATGACGCCTTTCTGACTACGGAAATTTCTGAAGATCAGCCAATTAACCACACAGTAATACGTACTGAGGTGGCTGAACGTATACGAGAAAAACAGTCGACTCAAAAAAAGTATTACGATAGAAGGCATGCCAAAGAGAAAACGTTCTCTGTAGGACAACAGGTCCTTGTCCTAAGAGCAAAAAGCTCTAATGATGGACAGAGCAAGAAACTCGAACCACGTCATCAAGGGCCCTTCGCTGTGACGGCAGTGTTGACGAACGATAGATACGTGGTCGAGGATCTTGAGGGGGCAGAACGCTGCCAGAGATCTTACGTAGGGATATGTCCCTCTGATAAATTAAAATTATTCACTACAGTTGTGAGTTCTAGCGAATCAGACGTTGATAGTGAGGACGCTCAGCTGTAGTATTCTTATTTATTTTTATATTTACTAATATGTTTTTTATTATTTCGTAGATAGAAATCGGCTTCACGGGGACGTGAAGGAAGTCAGGTTTGGCCGACTGTAAGGTCCCTTCAAAAAATGACGACATGACTGGTCGACTATGTGTTGGTCCACTGGATCTCTATTTGCGAAAATACATAATCGAGATGACTAATATATCTGGAATGTGTCAGGCTAACTGTTCTTCTTTTTGGTTAAGGGTAGTACGTAATATACTTTTGGAAGCGAAAGTTTGTTTTATTGAGAACAAAGACTTTAACTTTAAAAATTGTTTACAATATATATTACAGAAGGAGCATAATATATTTCTTTTACACTGCAAAATTAAGTTTCAAGGTCTAAATCAGACTCCGTTTTCAATGGTATTACACAAGATGAACAAGAAATTAAAAAATTACAAAATTCAAAAATTAAAACAATTCGCAATGACAAATATCGTAATCACAATTTTCCCAAAGAACTCAGAAAAAATGAAAACAAGAGATGCCACAATTATCATTCAGAAAACAATATTAACTAAAATCTTAGTTTGACAATATTTACAAAGTTTTCGAATAATATTTTTAGCGATTAGAAATAACATTTTGATAATATATTATACCAATCATTAGGTCATTTTGACAAAAATTTCCGTTTATTCTTGAAAACTTGAACCAACAAATACTCTTGACATTAAGAGCCGCATGAGAACAAGAAACAGTCCCGAATTAGCAACCCGTTTTCACCCTTACAAGTTCAGTATCAGAATTGAGATCCGATTTACTTCTCTTCAACGAAATGCGAGTGTTACGGCACTTAAGCTTGTGTTTCCATTAAAAGCAGTTTATACTCTGAGATGCTCTGTGCAAATTTGTGTAAAAGTAACAATTCAATTAGATTCTGGCTAATAACCACTGCGAATTGATGCTTGTTGAGAATGTTTGCTAGAATTAAATAATATTAATGTATATTATATTTATAACTTTGGTTCTGCCCTTGGTTCATTCTTTCATTTCTCTTTTCAACACTGAAAGTTTAACCAAAACTGATTCCATAGAATGCAATTTGGTTCAACCAGAAAAAGTCAAAATCATATGTTAAATTATTTTGTATTTGATAATTTAAAATTTTGCACATATATCAAGAAATTTCTTATTTATATGGTTCTTTAGTGTTCCTTAAATGATTTTTGCAAAACTGATCAAAATTTATTGTTAAATGTATTTGAAAACATGTTAAATAGTACAGACAGAACATAAAATGTTATTTAAAAAAGAGAAAGATAATCAATAACAACTACTGCTTTGGGTTTTTACCGGTTGAAAAAATGTCAAACAATGACGTAACAAAGAGCTCGTTTTGACGTTTTCGTGATGTCATTGGTATTAACCAAAACAGGAACAATTATAATCGGTTGGTCACTGTAAATCGTTTATAGTAGTTGTTGTTAAAACAGTCTCTTGGGGACTTAGCGACACCATATTCTGGAATTTTTATGTTAATGTACAAGTTAGTGTTATTAAAAAGGCTCAGTACTGGGTAAAGTTTACCCCTAAATAATTGACATTTTTCTACCATTTTTGACATGCTTTTTCATAACAAACGGCGTAATAAACATCACTGAACACAAACGATGATGCTATTGATGGTGTTTTAGTCATTCGTGTTCGGTGGAATATAGAAAAATGTGTGAGATTTTGTCATTAGTGGTATAAGTTCTGTCTATAGGTACTTTTGGATCTGACGGATGTCTGAGCTCCTTCTTACTAATGGCGTATGTTATTAATGCCTAAATTAAAATATCAGATTGTGAAAATTATATTTGTGTACATAACTTGAATACAAACTCAAAGTATCTGATTGTCAATTTTCACACTAACTATGATGGATAGAATTCAGTTAATGAAATATGGTTAACAAACCGTTAATACTATTTAGCAGTTGCTTAAACACAACTGATCAGCAGTGGCGGCTCCAGTCAAGGATTGGGGGGGGGGCTAGAATGCCAATAAATCGTGTATATACGTTATTTACGTGTGTATATATATGGCGCATCCCCCTAGTGTATCCCCCCTGAAGCCGCCAATGTAAGATCCCTTTATAAAAATTCAGGATAAGCAAAATAATATTACGAAGTTTATAAAAGTTATGAAAACTGATTATCTAATTAGCATTTATTTCCAAGTTTACAATTAGGTAAACAACAGACGTCAGCTATGGTCATTTACCTTGAAATTATATTTACACTAGTCAATAGAGATTTTTGTGTGACATAAAATTCAACGGCAAACCGCTTGCGAAATCATTTAAATAAATAAGCTATAATTGACATAATTTTAACAGCAAATTTAGAGAAATAAAGTATTTTAGCATTGAAAACCCCAAAAACATGTTTCGTTTTTTTTATAGCGTGAAAAATGAAAATCTCTTCAAATTGCTGTTAAGAGAAAAGCTGTAGAGAATCAGCAAATCTTCAAAATGACATCTTGACTGCAGAATTTTTCATAAAGAAAAGCTGAAAAAACTGATATAAAATGAAAAATAATAATAACTTGGTTGTAATAAAAGCTAGAACGTTAAATCTTCCTCCTAATGATAGTTTATAAGGTTGAGGTTAATATCGCTGAAGATCGATATTGTCCGTTAAGTAGATCTTGTAGAATTGCAATTTAAATAATTTGTAGAAATAGTTTGTAGAACGTATCGTCTTAACCACGAGAGTTCGATGAGGCTATGCAAAATATATTAAGAAAATTTATAAAATGCGCTTCATATTTTATAACTTGGATTTTTGTTATCCTGCCGTAAAATGTATTAATAGTGCTTGTGTGGCTTAAACGACAAACCTTTAATTCTCCTCAGATGTCTCGACAGTGGCTGATCCAGTGAGTGGGAAAAGGGAATAGGTAATTAATTAATAACAGTAAACAGTATACTAGTAACCATTAACCTAATAAACCAATGGAAAAATAGACCAATATGCGTAGATAATATGTATGTTTAATAAAAACCTAATAAACTGATGAGAAAAAAACATAAAAACATAAAAACATAAACCGTAATTTTCATAACGTGCACAAGAAAATCCTAGATCCGCCCATGGGCCTTGACAGCTATTGTTAGTGAACCGCTAGCTAGCTGTCGCATATTCGTAGTTTCAATGCAATATTTACTATTAAAAAAACCAAGATAGACATATTGAAGTAGATTTTATGAACTTTCTTTAGATATTCCCGATCAGACTAGCATCGTGAATACTGTGGGCTGTCCAAAATATCTCTCTAAATTATGACTAAATTACCAAAAACTCGTCAGTAGCTTCTAACAGTTATTGAAATAGTAAACCAGCCTCACCGATATCTATACAGTTAATGTTGGATAATTTTCCATGCAAATCTACCGACATGTATACTTATATCCTGATGCTTCACCCTGTATATTTCCACAGTTGCTTCACTCTGTTTATACTGACACATTGTAAATGTATACTTTGTAAAGTAAAATGTTGTATACTTGCGTCCTGTATCTTTGTTAAGACTATAGAGCTCCAAACAGAACTTAATGTTTCGGCTCGACGAAATCAGATCCCGATATGGACGGAGAACCTAGGCTTGGCTTCATACGTTCTAACATCATCAGTTTTGCTCGTCCCTTCGTCATGGTAATTTAACTTGTTAAGCGATAGATGGTACCATGCAAGAATGTTCTATCCTACCATCTTTCAGTAATTATGTCATCCTAAAATTGTTACTCAATTCAATTAAAATTTTTAATTTTTTCATTTTTCACAGGATATAACCTAGACATATTTGATATGTTTGAAATTTGCAGACTGTACTGTCAAATGTGGTGGTGTTTCATCATTCAAGAGTACTCGCGAGACTTGAAATTTGATTGTCATTACTATACCGAATATAGAAAACTGAAAACTGGTAAAAACTTGAAAATAAATTGCTTGCTGTGAGACAGTTATGAAATACACTTTAGAATTGTCTAGGAAGCGGTCTCCATACAATTCAAATATTAATATTAAATTACCAACCACTTCTAGAAAAGAATATATAACACAAAATCTCTAATTTTAGATTAGATAGATATTTAATCAACATTCCCGACTTGACAATACAATGTATGGCATCATACTCCCTCTAAGACACGCTACGAGTGCCTTTAGGAGAATATTCACTAAACCTCAGATATCCTAGATATCAAAAGGGTTTAGCTCTGTGCTCCCACAGCCTAAACCTTGCCAGGTTTTCAGCCCCGTGGTTGGAGTTGTGGCGGCAGTTTCCCATGAATTTCCTGACCGCCCGGGCTGTTCCTGTTCCAGCTTTTTGCATTGACAGAACAATTGGTACAGTTTGTGTGTTGTTCATGTTCCACTGAGTCTTAATTTGAAATTCCAAATCTCTATATGTGGTTATTTTCTCAGCCTGCTTGATATTTATATTATTGTTGTTAGGAATTGCTATGTCAATTAAAGGTGTTTTCCGAGAGACTTTATCTACCAAAACTATATCTGGTCTATTGTGAGCAACAGACCGATCGGTCAGTATCGTGCGGTCCCAGTACAGCTTGTAGTTGTTATTTTCTAAACCAGATTCTGGTTTATATTTATAGTATGGTAATCTTATAATTCAAGTTTCAGTGTTAGTTCCTGGTGAAGTATTTTTGCCACAGCATCGTGTCGTTCTTTTTATTCAGTTGCAGCGAACGCTTGACAACCTCCTGCGATATGTTGGCAACCGTACCTGCATCTATCGTTGTTAATAGAAGGGTCTTTAACGATGTACTTTAGGTAGTTCTTAGTTGGAATTACTTGATCTTGGATTGCCAATATAAAGCCTTCCGTTTCAGGAAACAGTAATTATACTGTTATTTATGTTAACTAACTAATTAACATATGTTACATGTGTATGTATATTTTGAATAAATTGAATTGATTTGAATTGAATTCCCAAAAGTTTGTGGGGACAAACTGTAGTAGGTATACATTCCAAAATAACTAACTTATTTGTTTGGAATTATTAGAAAACCTTTCTAAGACTGAACATATTGTGATTTATTATTTATTAATAACTAGGCATACAGATTTATTGACATGTTTTTTTTTTCTAAGAAACATCACGGTTATGAAGTGCTGTTTTCCAGTGAGACATAAGTCTATTATAATTTTTACTTTCAACTTCATTCAGCGAATTAATTTTCCTATTTTGTTATGAGCCATACGTATTATAATTTGTACTTTCAGCTTCATTTAGCGAACTAATCTGATATCGACAATTATTAGTTCATAGTTCAGATTGTTGTAATATTCAGAATCTGGTGTAGCTATTTGCTTCATTAGTCCCTTTGAACTTTACCTGTTGGAATCCATTAGGGCATAATTTTACTATAAATTAAAACATCAGCTGTAGTTCCAACAATTGGTTAACTTTGTATTACATGATCTAGATAAATAACGCACATTCTGTAGTAACCGTTATTGTATTGATTGGTATGCTGACCTTTTATGCCTAGTATATTTATTGATTATCACAACTTCTCATTTAACTTAAATTAACGCCTCAATGACCATATTTTAATTATCGAGTAAATTAGTGTCTGGGTATATTATGAGATTTGGAGGATTTGTTGGATTTGTTTTTACATCCTGGGTTGATTTTTGTAGAACATATGATGGACATTTCCCATACGTAAAATTTTTTAAAAATAAATACACCTTCAGAAAAGATTCGCAATTTTAGTGAGTCTAGTACCGAGATTACTTATTCTTGTTTATTTTCTCCTTTTAAATCACTGAAATTATTTCGGCTTCTTTTATTGGAGTTTTTGCCAAATTCTTCACTTTTTCAAGGTAAATATTATTTTAGAATTCCGTAGTGTTGTAAGTAGTATATTATTTGTAGAATTTTAACATGCAATTAAAATCAGAAATTACTAAAATTAAATCAAGCATGCGCCACATTATTATGCTACCACTCCTGACTAAACATTAATTTTTACAAAACATAGTACGTGTTTTTTTGATTTTGGAATATATTTTTGAAAAGCTTTCACTTCAATACAGAACATAAGAATGAATCAGGTTAAAATCTGAGTATTTCAAACTAAATGCTTTAAATATGTATTTTATGAATAGTTCGATTAATGCGAGGTAAGTAAGTAGTGTACATTTCAAATATTCCAACGTTCACACAAGTTTCGTTCCTTGAGTCTATTTTATTTATTTAGCGTATGGCAATAGTATACATGAGTTCATCTTATAATATAAAAATACGAAATTCCATTTAAACACTAACAATACACAAGAACAAGAATAAAAGCGTACAGAGTAAAAACAAAATATAAATAATTTGTTCAAGTGCGAGTTGGACTCGCATACTTAGGGTTTCGTACCACCTTCAAAATTCGAATATTCCAGTCTCAGACAAACAAAGAATGAGTGCATTTTCTTATATTTACCCTTATAACTTTTAAAGGAAGCGTTTTAAATTTATAAAAAATATACACTTTGATTTTCCACACATAGACATTTTTATTTTATCTGCTTCAGGATTCGCTTGATTTTAATCAGAATACATATGCATTTAATTTTCTAATTTGGCCCCCAAAAATTAACATTAGAGTTTTCTTTTACTAATAAACGTTCAGAGATGTCTTTTATAATCTACTGTCTGAGTTTTGAGGCTCTGTAGATTGGAAGATAAAGGGCAAAATAGGTCAATAAATTATTAAATCTGTTATTCAAATTATTAAAAAATACAAATAAAATATGTATAGTGTGTAGTTTCTAAAGTGGGAATTAAGTCGATGTTTAATATTTTTGTGAATATCTTTAAAACAAATGATTTAAAAATATGATATATTTGTAATTCACATAATATTACATGATGCTTTTGAAATTGAATCTTTATTTTCCATTTGGGGGCCAAATAATAGAATTAGGGATTTTTTCATATTTTTCCAATAAACAAAAAAAGTTAGGTCTTATAGTTTGAGGAATAACGGGGGGAATGGGTAATTTTTTTTTTAATATTTTTTTAATATTTAAAATATTAATTTTAAAAAAATTAAAAAAATACATTTGTATTCGTCATAATGAGCCCAGTTATTTGATATATTTCATGACCCGTTGGAAACAATAAAAAAATTTTATTTTCCATTTAATTCTATAATTTGCCCCGCAAAATGAATAGTAGGGGTTTTTCCTTATTTTTCAGTAAAGTTCAGGTGAGGGGCTATACCTCCAGTGTTTTTCAAAATTTTCCAGCTTATGGTTTCTAAGATAGGGGGGGATGGTTAAAATTTTTTATATTTTTGTCAATATCTTTTAATTAAATTATTTTAAAAATATGAAAAAAATATATTTGTTTTCGTCATAATGAGCCCTTTCATTTGATATATAACATGATGGGTTAGAAATAATTTAAATTTTATATTTTCCATTTAATTTTATAATTTTCCCCCCAAAATAAATATTAGGGGTTTCTCCTTATTTTTCCAGTAAAGTTCAGGTGAGGCGCTATACCTGCATTTTTTTCAAAATTTTCCAGGTTATGGTTTCGGAGATAAGGGGGGGGATGGGTAAATTTTTTAATATTTTTGTTAATATCTTCGAATTAATTTATTTAAAAAATATGAAAAAAATATATTTGTTTTCGTCTTAATGAGCTCTTTCATTTGATATATAACATGATGGGTTAGGAATAATTTTAATTTTATATTTTCCATTTAATTTTATAATTTGCCCCCAAAATAAATATTAGGGATTTGTCCTTATTTTTCCAGTAAACTTCAGGTCAGAACCTATACCTCTAATTTTTTCAAAACTTTACGTTTGACAGTTTCGGAGATACGGGGGGGGAATGGGTAAATTTTGGTATATTTTCGTTAATATCTTTTTAAATATATTTTTTTAAAATATGAAAAAAAATATTTGTATTCCTCAGAATGAGACCCTTTATTTGATACATGTTGCGTTTGAATTTTTTTTATTTTTAAAATTTTATTTAATTCTATAATTTGCCCCCCAAAATTAATATTAATGGTTTCTCCTTATTCGTTGCCGACTGGTACATGTATCGAGTTGCACAATTCACGGTTCATGTACCGACGCATTAACCATTTGCCGATCGGTCGGCAATCGGCTGAAGGAACGAACCTACAATGAATTTATAAATGACAGAACAGATGATTTTTGCTGTATCATATGAAGACATCTGAGTCTTGTATATTGAATTGTTTTTTTTGTTTGTTTCAAAAACAATCAATGTCATATTATCAGCAAAATATATTTTTTCAAAAACAATTAATGTCGAACGAAAGTTAATCAATAACAACCAATGTAATTAAAATTGACCAAGTCGGTTCATTTTTTGGCAGAAACTAATTAAGAATTGAAAAAAGCTAACTACCCGGTTGGCCAAAACAAACACTAAAAACAAAAACGTTTGATACAAATAAAAAATACAGGTTATTAATTGATCTAAGCCGGAACACGGCATGCCGTATAGAGTACTAGGGGTTTTTTGGATCGCTGAATACGATGAGAGGGTCGGTTGACCTCCATCACGTCAGAGTCAAGGGCATTTGAATGTCAAATCGAGAGAATTCAACCAAAAAATCTGAAAAAATTGTTGCTTATGTTGTCTCTGAGTCCGAATTCGTAGTATGTTTGACTGCGCTTTTTGTCAGAGGTCATTTGAAGGTCAAATCAAGAGAATTCTACAAAAACTCTCTCGATTTTATCTTCAAATGCGCTTGAACCTGACGTCATGAAGGCCAACCGACCCGAAAAACCCCTACTACACTATAAGGCATGCCGTGTTCCCGCTTAGTTCAAATGTTGACATGTGTAATCAATATAAATTACATTTTATGCTCGAAATGGTTTTCCGGGGCTTTAATACATAATTGACAACGCTGTGCAACTGATTTTATAACAAGTTGTAACGTCGCCCGGTCCCTGCTAACAAGTTCAAATTCGTTGCTTACTAACTCCTTTAAGTGTTGAATATCGCTCGGTCATGTGCGAAAAACGCGATCCTTGAGCACACCCCAAAGCTAGGAATCTAGTGGAGTTAAATCTGGACTTCGGGGTGGCCATTAGAAGGTTCCACAGCGCCCAATCCGTTCCATGGCAACATGCACAGAGTTCCAACACGCTTGATACTAAACTTTTCTCACAGACGTTCTCGTCATACACCAGTTCTTCCTTCCTTCTCTTCTCGCTAACCGTTTTGATATTCAAGGTTGCCTGACTTTTGAACACCCCTTTATATATAAACTACGGAAATGTGGTCGAATATTTGGAGAGATGCTACTGTTGAATGGCCGGCGAGAAAAAAAAGAAGAAAATTTGAGGTTATAAAGAAGTTGAAAGTAGCTGGAGTAGCTCACACAAATTATAAGTGCATTCATTTACCTGTGAAGTTTACGGTAACGAACTGTGGGTGTTTTTTTTTACTTTTTTCTTGTAGAAATCCTCCCTCTTTTTAAATATTTTCTGTTAAATTCATACCGATGCACTTATTATAGTAGCATTTATTTTAACACTACGTTTTCTGGTAATTTTTGTTTATTATACCCACCACTTGCAGATTGTTTTGACAACAAATTGCATATGTACATATGCAATTTGATCATACAGAGAGAAATTTGATATGTACCATGGTGTAAAATATGCAGGTGGACCGACTCGTATCGGATGCTGAGGATTTCATTTAGCAACCACCAATGGCGCCACCATAACACGTATATAATTTATTTGTTCAAAAGATTTAATAAAATGGAAAATGTCGTAACAATTAAATCTGGGTTAGTTTCTTAGATACACAAATATTATTAAAATGGTAAAAAGAAAAATAAAATAAGGGATTTTTTGTATACAGTATTTGCTAAAATTATGTGTGACAATGTAGTTTAATGATGAAAAAATATCCTCTTTAAGAGAACGCGTTTATGGTATTGTAGGAATAGGTGATATGTATTCATTAAAAATAAAATCAAAACAAAGTCACTTTTTTTTACGCTTTTTCCATTTTTTATTGTTAGGAATGACTTTTCTCTCTTGTGACATTGTTTCGGTGTCAAATCAAAACCTACAAGTGTTCAAAACGTCGGACATGTTGACGATGGTCGTTCATTTGATCATTGTCTTGCATTTTGATACAATGTTAGGATATTTGGGATAACAGAAGCTTTATGTCACACTGCATATTTGAGCTTGCATGGAATATCAAGGGGCCGGCATCGAAGAATTCAAGAGTCTTTTAAGACTTTTGGCTTCCCTCCTTGTGATGTTTGTGCCAAACATGGTAATTGACCATCTAAAACACCTACAGAAATTATAAATTTAATAAGACTTCATATCAAGTCGTTCGGAGGTAGACAATCACATTATTAGCGATGTGACAATTCGAAAAAATATATTTGTCTCAAGAATTGAGTGTAAAGAAAATGCATAAATTATTATTGGACGAAGTTAGAGTTAACGCCTCCTACCCAATGTTTTGTATTTTCGTTGGATGTCCCTGGAACGAGTTGTTATTAATAAATACTCTTTACAAAAAAAAACAAAACCCGACTTCAAAAGAATTACCTAAAAAGTATGAAATATTTTTTGCTACAATTAAATACTTTTTATGAATTCGGTGCCAAGCTAAAGAGAAACTATTTTCGGATGTACGTAGTTGTACTTCGCAACTTCGCTGTTCAAATTGGCACGGACATCAGAAAAAGTATTTAATTGTTATATCAAAAAATTATTTCATACTTTAGTTAATTTTCTTTTGAATTGGTTTTTGTTTTTTTTAAATGTATTTATTTTACAATTTTTAGTGGCTTACTTAAGTGGATGCAGTTTTTTCGATATTGCCTAACATAAGGTATTTTACTCTCAATTATTAGCTGGACCAACCTTGTTTACTGTTGAATAGAATAACTTGAATTGTGGATATGTATATGTATTAAGAAAATTTTGTATATCATTCTAGCCTAGGTGCATCCACTAATATTGTAGACGATCAGATCATCATTCTTTACGTCTTTTAATTATAGTGACAATGATTTAATAGTCTCCCCTTCCAGAAATCTTTTAATAAATCGTTATACAGTTTTAACTGATATAACATAACAGGGCGTAGTTTTTAATTGTAATTAACTTTGATAACAATTTGAGTTGTTACTAAAAGTAAAGGCACTTAACTTAAACAAAATTTATATTGATGTGGCATAATTAGATGCATGTTATAATTCTTGTTACCCCTGTTTGATAAGATTTTTATATATTATGAAAAATAAAGGCTTTTTTTGAGCAAAATTCATATTTGGATTTATTTCCAATCAACTTTTAATTTATTATAGTTTTTAATAATACAGCACAATTGGATGCAGTTTTCAATTCTAATAAACTTTTTCAGATATTATAAAAAAATAAAGGTACCCATTTAAAATATATATATATATATATATATATATATATATATTGAAACCTAGTATATAGTTGGAAAAGTTACATAAATATTGATTATACAATTTTTAGTACAATGGCATAAGTAGATGCAGTTATTAATTCTAATTACTTCTATTTGATAACAATTTTAGATGATAACAAAATTGAAGATACTTTAATTTGTAATCCAAAAGTCCTCTTTGATGACAAACTATGACTACAGTTAAAAAAATGACATGGAATGATTACTGTTTACGTTTTAGACCATGTAAATCTGTTGGTGAAGAATAGCTTTTTCTCTTAAAAATATTAATAAAAAGAAATCGTTTTATTTATGAATACACACTGTAACTGTATATACATATTAACTAACATTTGTTTTAATTTATTCATCTTATTTATATTTTACCCAAATTCCGAACAGTTAATACCAGCAACTCCAGCAAAGCTTACTGCATAAAAATGTCGTTAAAAGTTTTCCCCGATTTTCTAAAAAGTGGTAAAAGCTGAGTTGTTGAAAAACAATATGGGACTACTTCGGGATCCCTCGTAACTAATCCAATTCCTTTCCTTATTTCATTATATCGCGAACAGAAAATTTGTCTATATAGTTTTTAGTACCTGCGATTGCACTAAAGTTTACTGTATGAGAAAGTCGGTAAAAAAGTTTTTCTCTGTTTTCTAAGAAACGGTACAAGTTATGTTACTGAAAAAAATGCGACCACCTCGGGATATCCCGGAACTAATCCAATTTCTTTTCAATTTGTCCCATGTTCCGAATATTTTTTTTATATTTTTAATACCGGCGACTCCACCAGGGCATAGAGTATAAGAAAATAGATAAAAAGTTTTCCCCCATTTTCTAAGAAACTATACAAGCTATGTTATTGAAAAAAATATGGGACCACTTCGGGATATCCTGGAACCAATCCAATTTCTTTTCAATTTATCCCATGTTCCGAATATTTTTTCCCATATTTGTAATACCGGCGACTTCACCAAGGCATAGAGTATAAGAGAATACTTAAAATAGTTTTTCCCCATTTTCTAAGAAACGTTACAAGCTATGTTAATGAAAAAATATGGGACCACTTTGCGATCCCCCGGAACAGGATCCAGTATAAACAGTCGAAATTTCTTTGGGCTGTTTGCGGGTAATCGGTGAACAAACATCAAAAACATAGATACAGACGAATTGAGAACCCCCTTCTTTTTGAAGTCGGTTAAAAATAAAGTCTGCCGTTGATGTTGACTCAAAATAAAAATTTAGAAATGAAAAAGAACTTCATTTGTGAAAAGCCGAAAAGTTTAGACAAACAAAAAACCATTACAAACTAGAGGCAATATCTTTTGATTTCCAACAAATTCTACCGTTACCCCATATTAAAACGAGTAACGTCTATTATAAGAGTCAGTTTTGGTACTACATGTTCGGAATCCATTATTTAACAGACAATTCAGCAACTATGTATGTTTATACAGAAGATGTGGCAAGAAAAGGCGCCAACGATGTACATTTTTACACTTTTGAATAATAAAGATCGGACAAATAGTCTTTCATCATTTTTTAGAGATGGGTATTCCGGGCAGAACAAATATCATTTTATAGTTTGTTTTCAGTATCTATAAGTACATTCATTGAAATTATTCAAGAAAATAATCGAAGAATTTCCTAAACGAGGTCATTCTTTTCTGCACAATAATTTTGTTCTGATTGAAAAGAAGAAACAGCCCAGAAGTTCCGGAAGATTGGGATGCATTAATTAAAGAAGCTATGTAGAAGCCATCTCCATTTGTTGTGGTTAATGTGACTAAAAACATGTTCTTCGCCATCCAGAACTCATGCTCCTCATATTTTCGTAAAATTCCTAGTCCAATACTAGGCCTTCGGAAAGCAGGTCTAATAGAATTACCTTCCATTTCTACTTATGTTAAAATAAAAAAATTCTATCCAGGAATCTGGACACACTGTGCAGTTCGCAATAAACAAGCTCTGCAAAATTGCATAGAGTTAAATGCGCTGTTCATTAAACCACTTCTGCCATGGATGTGAATAAAATATTTTTTTTATCTTTTAAAGAAATTCGGAAAATTATTTTTTTTACTATTAATAAAAATAAAGTTTTTATTGAGGTTCTACTACATTTTATTTAAAATTATCAGCAAAATCAGCTAGAGTCAAATTGATTTTTGTGAATGACGGCAATCCGGAACTTGTATAATATTTAATTATTCACCTAATCTAAAAAATGCTGATAAATTTCAGACTAAGTACAAAAAAATTGTCATCAAAATATTTCGATATACTATCGTATGTTTTATTTATCATTTTTATAACACCACATTTTTGGAAAACAAAAACTAATTGATTGAGTATGTATATAAAATTTTGTTCTTGTAATGTGGACTTGAGGTTATCTCTCATTTTGCTTGTATTTCGTATCTTTCTAAAATAAAAGAAACATAATTATATTATTTTAAATATTATACTTATCTAACTTTTCCTAAATAAACAAAATTGACATAAATGACAGATACATCGAACCATTTCATTAATGTATTGCAGAGTCTGCATAATAAATGAAATCCCAGGCTACTACGTTATTTGGTCCATTATTTTTCGTTCCATTCCATATAAAATTGGCGCCCTGCTTTCGTTTTTTGTCGTTCCGCGTACCCGTTCCGTGCGAAATAATATAATGTTGAATCAGGGTGTTACTGTGGATCAGGTCATTGAGAAAATAAAGGGTTTTTGTGAATTTAAAAATACAAGAGTCAATTAGTTCTGCGTTGGCGGAAGTCAGTCTTCTCTTTCATTGAATGCATTGAGGCAATTTCCTGCGAAGTCTAAAGATTAAAAACTTACTTAACTGCAAATTTGTTTTTAATAAAATTGAACGACTCTTGTAGATATTAACCTACATATAATCCAACCAAATTTTCACTAAACAATTTATAAACCTCAATAATACTATTAATCACTAGACTGCGACAGTCAATAAGTACTCTATTCCATTTCGTATTTTGGATGGCACAATTTATTATTTCCGGTTTCCGACTAAAGAAATCGGGAAATAAATATAGCAGATGAGAAATATAAATCTGGTATGAGGAAGAATGTTGGTTGAGCCAAGTGATATCTGCAAGAACATAAAACATCGTACAAAGTACGTTGCAGCCTTTGTCCCCGAGTTTAGTTTGAATTAATTCCGTTGTACGTTGAGAATATGTGTATCAGTAAATGAGCATGGCGTTAAAGAGGGGTTTATCCGCTCGCATAAATCAATGCTGCGAGCATACTCTAGGAATCATATCCTCTATATCCTCCCTCAGTATATGCTCTCGCGATCCATAAATTCACCGAAAAGGTTTGTAAATAAGCGATGAGCACGGATAATGGCTATTTCTCTTCGAATGAATTCAGCTTATTTGATTGCATTTCCAATCCATTGAATAAAGAGAAATAACTGAAAATGATTCCCGAATGAAAATTGAATTCCGTTACTCGGATAATAAAATTTCTGAAAGTAAATATACCGAATAGTTCATGGCAAGCGTTTTTTTAATGTCCGTTTATTCGCAACGAACTTCGAAATTATGAAGCAACAGGGTTTGTTATTGTCATCTGGTAATATTTTTTTACGATACCCATAACGTTCAATTCTTTATTTTATTTTCTTTCGTAACAACTGAATACTTGACAAAATTATTATTCACATTATCTTTTATTTGTTGACATTTACTCGTTATTTGTACTTGGAAAGGCCAACAAATTGACTACTGAATAATGGTCATAGAAATACATTAAAACTGAGTATAAATTTTTGCCGGATTTAACTTACCCCCACACTCAACGAAAATTTATTTGCATCGCAGTCCAGCAGTTTAGACACGACTAGATTTTTACAAGATATCTTCTTCTTCAAGTGTCATGTTCTTATTGAACGTTGACGACTAACATGTTCACATTATCTCTGTTTCCTTCTTGATCCTGTAGTATATGGAAGAACTCCTCTGCGTTATACCAGTCCATTGTCGCAGGTTTTAACCCACGAAAGCTTCTCGCGCCCTATCCATTTCTGTCTATCGATTTTTCGGATTAAGATCAATCGGAGACACGCAGATCGCGGTTCTCTAATTATATATAAGGTATTCAAGTTTTCGTCCCTTGATATTATTGAGAAGTTGTCTGCCGTGCTCCATTCTTCAAAGAAGATCTTCATTTCTCGTTCTGGTGATCCATGGTATTTTAAGCATTCTTCTGTAAATCTACATTTCAAATGATTCAATCTTATTTATCATATCTTTATTAAACGTCCAGGTCTCTACCCATACAAAAGAATTGACCATTTTGAAACAAGATGTCTCATGTGATATAATATAATGTCTATTATGCCACAGCACCTATGTTATAAAGCAGAATTCTGACCTATCCTATAATTTAATGCTATTTAATTATTATTTAATTACAGAGAAAGAAAATACCAGTCATTCTGGATATCGAGATATTTCTTGAATCAGAATTATGTGCTAATTAATTGCAAGGTGAAAATTTAATACTCCCCCTACTGCCGAAAAACCATGGCTAATATATCTTAAGACTTATGCTAAATCCCCTATCCAATATAGTCCCTTATGCATCTACAGATACTCTAATAGTTTGTATACAGGCTATCTGCAAATAAATTTGGCAAATAAAGGTCATTTTAGAACATATCTAAATTTAAGATTACTTAAAAACAACAAACACTTTTCACTTTTTATTTCTTTAAATTTGACATATGTTTCGCCAAGTCTGGCTTCATTAGAAATGGGGAATACATTGAATGCTAATTTTATATTTTTTACAAAAAACTACAGGTCAGGTAATAAAATAATTAATTCTGGGGAATTTCGGAGGAAGTGGGCTGGGTGTAGGTCAGTTAAATTATACATTTATGAAATTGTTGACAATAGATGTTAATAATATAATATAATATTATTTAGAAATGGATTTTAAGATTAAGTAATAAAGATGAATTGGTATCAGTTTAGAATTTTTGTTTTTATTAATTTCCAGTGATTCAAGAATATATAATTTTTTACTTGTGTTTTGTAAATGTAAAATTTCAAATGTATTTTGTGGAATATGGTTTTCTTTTAATAAGTGGTCCCGTGTGTTCACGCCATCTTGAATTGAAAGACCTTCCAGTGTGACCAATATAGAAATTAGGGCAACTACCACAGTTCAACCTATGGACACCCGAGTTAGAATTTGTGTCAGTTTTGTCTTTGTTGTTTTTTATATGTCTAGATCAATTGTTGTTTGAGTATGTTATAATTTAGGTATGGGATTGGGGTCAGTGGGGTAGACTTATATGATAGCAATTTTCTTTAATTTTCTGTTTAATAAGTTGAGTGGTGTAACCATTGCTGACTGCCATGAGTTTGATTCTTTCAAGTTCAGTATCAAAGTCGGTTTTCTTAAGTGGTATTGTCACGAGTCTGTTTAACATACAGTGATATGCAGCAAGTTTATGTTGTATGGGGTGGTGTGAACTATTCTGGGTGGTAAAGTCAGAGTGTGAAGGTTTATGATATATGGTGAATGTGTGTTTGGTGTATTGCCTTATAATTGTTAGGTCTAGGAAATTTATTGTGTTATCTGTTTATGTTTCAAGTGTGAATTTTATATTGGGGTGTATTTGGTTTAAGTAGTTGTGTGTAACTGTAGTTGTCGATGTGTACCCGTAAAACACGCAGTGATATCATCAACGTATCGAAACCAATACAGGATTTTGTTACTGAGATCGTGTTTGAAAATTAGTGGTTCTAAGTAGTCCATGAATATTTCAGGTAGAAGGTGGCTTAGTTTTGGTTGTTACAGAGATGCAGAAGAGATAGTATTTCATTTTTGATTATGGGATTGATATTATTCTTGTCTATTAAGTTTACGATTAGATTGATGCATTCATCAGGTGGTATGCTGGGAAATAGATTGACCACGTCGAAAGAAAGAAGTTTGGCATTATTAGGAAGAGTGATTTTTTGGATCTTTGAAACTAGATCAATGGAATTCGTGATACTCTATTTGGGGGTAAATTTGGTGTATTGTTTTAAAACACTAAGAAGAGACTTGGGAAATTTTAGAGGCTGGAGCTGAAAAATAAGAAACTATGGGCATGATGAGGTGGTTATTTTTGTTTAGTTTAATTAAGCAAATTATCTAAATTTATCTACTAGTACAATATTGCGAATTATATTTTTGAAATTAATCGAATTACTCAAAGTATCTCGTAATGGTATAGATCTTATATGACGTAACTTGTGGGAATGAATCTGTTTCTGGTGTAGTCCTTTAAGAATCATTTAACCTGCGTGTGTTTCCTAATGTAGAATATAAAAAGCATATATACATTAATAAACCAAATGGTTTGTCTTTGCGAAATAATACAGACAAAACTTATAAATTTTTGGGAATGCAGCAATAAAAACAGTCTCTTAATCTTTATTGACTCGAGCTTTCGATACCTATTGTATCTTCATAGGGAGCAACGATGTGAGATATTCATGTTAACTGTTATAATATGGCACATTACTACTAGTGTTTGTGTAAATGGTCAAAACCCGGGACAACAAATTTTTAATATATGGTGAGAATTAGTCTATTGTTCAACAATTAAAAACAAGAAAACGCTATGCATCCTGTCAGCCTAAGCCTGAGAATAGTCACTTTCTTTTGTGCTGTTGAGGAGCAATTAATTAGCAACTATTTCTGGTACAAGAAACATCCCGATGATTTTATTAGATCCGGGGAGATTGATTATACGTAGTGGAAGAACAATTAATTGGCAATTAATTCTAGCACAAGAAACATCCCGAAATCTTTATTTGATCTGGAGTTATGGGTGTGACTAATGTAACATAAGTCATATGCCATATTAGTCAAGGTTTTGTTGAAATATGTTAGAGGAAAAATATTTCTTGTTGTGCGGTTGAAGAGCAATTAATTAGCAATTAAATCTAGCACAAGTGGTCCTCGATATCCTTATTAGATCTGGAGTTATTAGGTGTGGCTAGTATGGAAGTTTTGCGTAATTAAATAGTAATTAATTGGCAATAAATTATAGGCTAGGCCCGAATTCGGCATTGTGAAATGGATGCTGTGGCATAATAGATATCAATTCCAGGCAGGGTGCCCAACTTCTGCAAACATTTTATCCATAAATAAAAATCAAAAAACCTTAAAAAACTTTAAACACAAAAAATTTGTTAACGTAACTAGTTTCAACGCTAACGCGTCATTATCTAAAGGTTATGTAGTGACAGAAATAAACCAACAAAAACACATGACAAAATTATATAAAATTATGTATTGTAGTGATGTATATGTATATAAATAGCCCAAGAAGTGCGTGGGAGTGTACCTTGTGTCTCTGGTGTTACATATAAGAACCGACTTCGAGAGTTGAGTTGAACATTACTAAGATCTTGATGAGAAAAATAAAATAAAAAGAGGAATCTAAATCTAGGTTGCTGGATGATTACGGAAACTAGAGCACTGTCTCTAGAGCGGGATCTTTCATGGAAATGATTATTGGTAGACGAATATAACAGCGAAAGTGACGTAAAAGCTAGATCGTTACTGTCAAATTTATTTGACAGGCACAAAAATGTACACCTCAGCAAATATTCAAGAATTAGAGCATAACTAATACATACATACAAGTGATGAACAATCACTCCAGGTTCTTTCTCTATGAGGAAGACCGTATGTAAAGAACAATTAGTAATTCAACAATTTTTCGAAATTGTTTTGCTACACCTTGTCTACGTTGAAAATGCTCATAAAAAAATTCCAGCAATCATTTTATTGTCCACTATTTTAAAAATATAGGTAGTAATTGCTTAAATGTCTTGGAACTGGTTAAATGTCACCAGTTATATAGGGTGATGCTTAAATTCATGTTAATATTTAAAGAAGCGATTAAAAAAAACTTTAAACATCTTAACTTTTGAGATACAAGGTGGTAAAGTTTTCAGAAAAACATTATTTTATAATAGTTGCTGTACTAAACATCTTTATGAAACTCGGTACACAGCTTGTATGCGCCAAGATGCACGTTCTCATGTACAAACAATTTTATTAATTTTACCAATGGCATCACTAAGGGTCATAGTAGCTTGGGGACGAATTACTACCGCACATTTTAAATGCTTTAATGTTTTACAGAAAAAAAACCTTAAAATAACGTTCTTCAAATCTAACCTTTATACCTCATTCATGCATTATATTTTGCAGATAATAATTTTGAGATAAGGCAGATATACTTTATCTTTTGTATAAGTTAAAAAAAAGTTTATTATTGAATGTGGTCAACATTATATAACACGTCAAAAAACGATAATGTTGCGAAAAATTATTTAATAGCAAACATTGTGGGGCAGAGAGGGTTTATATTTCTTTCTAATAGACTCTACAATTTTATTCCAAATAGGATAACGGAAATAAGAACTTTGCAGTCTTCTAAGTAGCGTTCATGATCTCATAAATCCTAATAAATTTAAGAAAATTTAAAATAATTTAGTTCTCTTTGATGTTAACCAATATATCTGCGTATCTGCGACGAACTGCCACGATACAGATACGTTACCATAAGTGCCATAAAAATAGATTAAAAATTGGGTTTTAATTAGTCGAAAATTTTCATTTTTCGACTAGTCGAAAGTTTAAAGTGCGTGTTGTATATTTGTGTATGTTAGAGTGTATCAAAAAAATGATTTTTGGTAAATATACTGCCACTTTTCTTATATAGACTAATTATAAAGACTATAATCGTAGAATAAACATAAAAAAAAATAAATACAAACAAAACCAATAAATAGTCCAGTCAGCTATGGCTCCCGATGTTAACGTTTGCAAAATATGCAGTGACAATTTTATCGTGAACACAAAGTTTTTAAGATGTCGTTTTTGTGATTTAAAATTCCATACTTCGTGTTTGTCAATAATTTGGCTGTGTGATGATTGTAAAAATTCGATGGTTAACACCTTCTATAAAAATAAGTCGGAAGTAACGGTGCTAAAGAAAGAAGTTGATTGTTTGAACAAGGAATTAGAAATAACAAAACAACTTATTGCTGAACTGAAATATACAAATGAATTACAGAAAAATCTTTTATCTTCACGAAACCATACTGATGTCATTTTGCAAAATAGTAATTCTAGTAGTGCGAATAATCAGATAAATATGAAGTATAGCGAAGCTGTCAAAAAGTCTTCTGATAGTACATCATCTGTTCTCCTTATTAAAGCCGCTCCTGGTAACACAAACACAGATAACAAGAATGTACTGGCTGATGTTATGTCTTCTGTTGATCCAGCAAGCCTAAATATCTGCATAAATTCTACGAGGAGGGTACGTAACGGGGTGGCCGTTCTCTGTAATGACGATCAATCGCTACAAAAGTTAAGGGCCAGTTTATTAAACTCGGACCTGGTGTCGAAATATACTATTAGTGAATCTGTGAAGCTGAACCCTCGCTTAATTATAAGAAATGTCAATTTAGATTCTCTCAACACACCTGTCGATATAATATCTAACATAATGTCATTAAATAACATACATAATTTTCAAACCACAGATATTATTAAATTTGTTACAAAAGTGAAACGTTTCAATTACACAAATATAAAAAAAAGTTATATTGCAGAAAAGGTTTCTATTCATTGGATGGAAGAAATCTTTTGTTTCTGATCACATACATGTAGTTCGATGTTTTAAGTGCTGTTCATTTGGACATAAAGCAAAAAATTGTAGGTCAGAACTTATATGTCCAAAATGTACAAGGAATCGTGAATTGAAGGAATGCACATCTAGTGCTTATCTTTGTATAAATTGTATAAACTATAATAAATTTAACAAAAAATCCATGCCTACAGAGCATTGTTCCAATCATAATGAATGTCCTGTGTACTTAAGTTATATTGAGGACCTTAAAGATAGAATAATTTATGAATAGTTATATATAACAAAAAATTAAAAATTTGCAATACAAATGTACGTTCATTGATGGCTAACTTCTGTGATTTTTCGCATGAGTTTCAAGATAAATTTGATACCATATGTGTGACTGAAACATGGCTAAATGAAAACATTACTGACAGTGCAGTTTCTGTAAATGGATATAATTTTTTTCGAAAAGATAGGCAAACTAGAGGAGGTGGTGTGGGTTGTTACGTTAAAACGTCCTTGTGTTGGGAGGCCTTCAAGCTGATGATAAAAACAGTAGTTTCTTTCGAATATCTCTTTTTAAAATTTAAGTTTAAACGTTTAAGTGTTGCATTGGTAATTATTTATCGTCATCCGAACTCAAATCTTGCCGAACTGCTACAATTTATGAATGAGACACTACCAAACATGCTTGTTGAATATGACTTCTCGGTTGTAACAGGTGATTTAAACGTAAATATGAATATCTCAAATCCGCTACTTGATACTTTTAATACTTATGGATATATTAATCATGTACATGAGCCAACCCGAATAACGTCAGAATCCGCTACTCTTTTGGATCCTATATTTATCAGTGGCCAAATATGCCAGGCTAGTGGTACTATTATGAGTCATATTACTGATCATAACATAGTGCCGTACGTTGTTCTGAATATAGAACAAAATAAACCAACAGAGAAATTCATCAAAATCCGAAATTTTAAGGACTTAAATACTAATAACATGATGCAAGACGTACTGTCTATATCATGGGATGACATATTTTTTATAAATAACATTAATGATAGAGTCAAATTTCTAACTGATCATTTAAATACCACATTCAATAAACATATTCCTATTAAGACAATTAGAGTCAGCAAACCACCAGCACCGTGGTTAACGAACAATTTAAAGTTAATGTTAAAAGAACGAGATAAAACGTTACGGAAATTTAAATTAAATAAAAGCGAAGCCAATTGGAAGTATTATAAAGAATATAGGAATTATGTTTTAGCATCAATACGTAGGGAGAAAGCTGCTTATTTGCTTACTCTGCAAAGAAATGGAGACGAAAAATATCTATGGAAAGGTTTTCGTGCCGCGAATATTAAATCTTGCGGTAGCAATAGAGAAACTCCAACCAACATATTTACGCCAGATGAAGTCAATGATCATTTCGTAAATGTGTTCAAAAAAAAACAATAACGTGTAGCTTTTTATGTCAGCAATCGACATAATAATCACATACTATCCTTAAAACCTGTCTGTCAAAATACCATAATCGATGCAATAAACTCCATAAAATCTAATACAGCCGGAAACGATGGATTTTCGTTGAATATGATAAAGTTGTGCTTACCTGCAATCATAAACCAAATCACTCATAGTATTAGCTGTTGTTTGCAATATGGGTATTTTCCTAAAGCGTGGAGAGACTCAGTAATCTGTCCCATTCCAAAAGTTAATCCCTTAACCCCACACGACTTACGACCAATTAGTTTACTACCCGTAATGTCTAAAATTCTTGAACGTGTAGCTTACATTCAATTTTATGACTATGTTACTGTAAATACTATTCTACCCCAACAGCAATCAGGTTTTCGAAATAAACATAGTACAACTACAGCTCTTTTAAACCTAACTGATAATATCATTCGTGCGATTGACAAAAACTTAGCTGCTGTTTTAGTATCTGTAGATTACTCAAAGGCTTTTGATCTAATAGATCATGATCTACTATTTGCAAAATTAAAATATTATGGGGCAGACAACATTGCTTTGTCGTTTTTTAAATCTTACATGTGGAATCGACAGCAGTGTGTACGGATTGGAACAGAACTATCGTCTTATAAAATAATTGTATCAGGTGTCCCAGAAGGATCATTTTGGGTCCTTTACTGTTCTTAATATATACTTCAGATATACCTGAACAAATAATCAATACTTCATTACTTTGATCCATCTAAAGTATTAAATGCAAATTACCTGATTAATCAAGACCTGGAAAACATCGCCCGCGTGTCTAAAGAGCATAACCTAACATTAAATCCAACTACGACTACTGCTGTAATTTTTTGTAGCTAAAAGAACTGCAGTTGAAAACCAAATAAGACTCGAGTTAAATGGTTTGGTAATAGACTTGTCCAATGAATCAAAAAATCTTGGTCTGATAATTGATAACTCACTGGGATTCAAAAGTCATGTGAACTCATTGTTGCAAAAATGTTACATAAAAATGCGTATACTTTACATTAATAGACACATTATGAACTTCAAAATGCGAAAAAATTCAAAGCCTGATACTTTCTCAAATAGGCTATTGTAATACTGTTTATTATCCATGTTTGGACGCCATTTCGCAAAGACATCTGCAATTGGTGCAAAACACATGTTGCAGATATATTTGTTGTCGAAGAAAATATGATAGTATATCTCCTTATATAAAGCAGATCAGATGGTTAAAAATAAATAAACTGTGCTAATTAAATTTTCTTGTTCTTTTATATCGCCTATTAAAGCAAAAAACTCCAGCATATCTTTTCGAGAAAAATATTTTTAGGAGAGGTACCCATGATCGAGACATTCGTCACAATACACTCACATTGCCACACCACTCTTCTGCTATGTTTGAACGTTCATTTACATATAATATTGTTAAAATCTACAATACATATTTCTCGTTCTTTTCGATGTCAACTGCCAGTGTTGGGCGGTTTCGCCATGTTTTGAGAGACTTTTTGCTTGTAAAGGATTGAATTGTTTTTTTTTTTCTTGTATCTGTATGTATATTGAAAGCTGTTCCTTTGTAATCCGGAAAGGTAAAGAGTTAAAGAGTAGCTTGTAGCTAATCTTCGCCTTTCCGGATCAAATGTTGTAACATTTGTGTGAAATAAAGGCATTATTATTATTATATTTACCTGTGTATTTTATAAGTTTTGAATTTTATGCAATATTCTAATTCTCATGCACATGGTTAATTCCCTATGGGACAAATATATGATTTATTTACTTTCTATATAACGGTTACCATTTTTATTAATCTATATTCTTACTTTTGACATTTTTTTGTAATCGTATTGTAAGGTTATTGTAGTGAATACATATCCGACTTGACCATATAATGTATGGCATCACACTCCCTCTAAGGCACGCTATGAGTGCATTTAGGGGAAAATTCACTAAACCGCAGATATTCTAGATATCAAAAGGGTTTAGCTCTGTGGGAGCCATTGCCAGGTTTTCAGGCCCGTGGTTGGAGTCTTGGCGGCAGTTTCCCATGAATTTCCTTACCCTCCGGGCTGTTCCTAACAGGACGGCTTTTTGCATTTGTTTGTAAAGATGTTCGTCCAGACAGAGGTATTTTAAATTATTTAGTAGATGTTTTGGGACTAGCCCTGTCGTTGACATAACAATTGGTACAGTTCGTTTGTTATTCATGTCCCACCTTTGTCTTTATTTGAAATTCCAAATCTCTATATTTGGTTATTTTCTCAGCCTGCTTGATATTTATATTATTGTTGTTAGGAATTGCTAAGTCAATTAAAGTTGTTTTCCGAGAGACTTTATCTACCAAAACTATATCTGGTCTATGTGACTGTGATAATTCAAGTTTCAGTGCTAGTTCCTGGTGAAGTATTTTTGCCACAGCATCGAGTCGTTCTTTGTATTCAGTTGCAGCGAACAACCTCCTGTGATATGCTGGATAGATTCAGATGTTTGGCAACCGTACCTGTATCTGTCGTTGTTAATAGAAGGGTCTTTAACGATGTACTTTAGTTAATTCTTAGTTGGAATTACTTGATCTTGGATTGCCAATATAAAGCCTTCCGTTTTAGGAAACGTATGACCAGAGATCAACCAGTAGTTCGACGCTGCACTGTCGACATAATCTTGGTTGACGTCATTTATATGTCTTCCATGAAGGGACTTCTCTTTCCATTTCAGCAGTTTCTGATCTGTGGTATGGTGGTGTAATTGGACATGTTGTGTCAGTCGCAGTGGTGTTGAGTATCAACCTGGCACATGACTCTGTATAGTTCAGAAAATTTTGCGAGTTTCTGAAAATGACTACGCAAAATAGAAATTTGTTGATCAAATTTGTCAATCCTCTTCCTCCTTCATACCATAACAAAGTTGTACGTTTGACGAAGCTCTTTGGATGGTGATTTTGAACTTTTGTTAGTAAAACTCGAACTTTTCGTTGTAATTGTTCAATGTCAGTCTTGCACTAATTAACTATACCGAAAGAGTAACTGAGCACTGAACACTCATAGGTGTTAATAGCCTGAAGCAGATATTTACTGTTTAGTTTGGTTTTCAACACTCGTCTTACCCTTCAATAGAACTCTGCTGTTATGTCCTTTTTCATAGTCAAGTGATCAATACGTTGAGCCTGCTTTATTCCAAGGTATTTATAAGTATGACCCTCCCCCATAGATTCAATTGAGGTGCCATCTACCATTTCGAAGTGGCCCTGCTGCATTTTACCTTTAACTATATTAATAATTCGGCATTTGTCTAGGCCTAATTTCATATGGATATCACTAGAGAACCCTTCTACTATTTTAAGCATATCATGCAGCTGTTGTTTCGTAGCTGCCATCAACTTTAAGTCGTCCATGTATAACAAATGGTTTGTCTTTAATGCTTGTACGTTGTTGTGTTTGAGACTGAACCCAAAATTAGTCGAGTTCAGTTCGTTTGAGAGAGGGTTCATGCCAAGGCAGAACCACAGCGGGCTAAGAGAGTCTCTCTGGAATATACCCCTTTTGATTGGAATGGGGTCAGTTTGTATCAAGCAGTTGACTTCATTCAGTGAGATTTTGGTTAGCCAGGTGGACATGGCATATTCTATAAAGTTTATAATACAGTTAATCACTTTATAGAGTTTCAGTACCTTAATGAGTCAATCATGTGGAACTGAATCAAAGTCCACATATACCATGTAGAGATTTCGTCGTTTGGCGTGGACTTGATTGCAGATAACGGAATCAATTATCAGTTGTTCTTTGCAGCCCATCGAATTTTTCGCGCATCCCTTTTGTTGCTGAGTAATTATGTTGTTCAGCTCACAATGTTTGAAAATGCGATGACTAATACACGATGTTATGAGTTTGTATAAGGTTGGAAGGCTTGGTCGGTACTTTGCTGGGTCCTGTGGACATAGGTTGTCCTTTGGTAAGAGGTATGTAGCACCATGCGTAAGGAAACTAGGCATCTTGTGTGGGTGGGTAATTACGTCATTTATAAGGGCTGTTAGTGTTTCGTGGGTTGCGTACAGTTTCTTTATCCAGTAATTTTGTACACCATCTGGTCCTGGTCCTTTCCAGTTATGGAGGTACTTCATTATGTTGAATGTGTCTTCCGTTGTAAATGGTTGGTGTTGCATGGCATCACAGTTCTGAGATGCAGCCTCCTCCTCATTAATCCACCTGGAGATTGTTGTGATAAGCTGTGTTTTCCAGAATTACTCGATGTCTGTTTTACTGGGATAACTAGGGGCTTATTATTGATGTTGTTTTCTATAAAACCTTATTTCTGATTGTCGGAAAAGTATGGTGTCTAGTTTCCGTTGGTTACTGGTTTTGTACCTTGACAATCGTGTAAACGGAGAGCTTTTGTCGTAGACTGTCCAGACACTGCTGAGATGTGATGTTTTCTCCATCCCACTGGGAGTGTATTCGGTTATTGTCCATGATAGTCTTGACAAGCATTTCTATTCTGTTGTTCCTGACTCCTCGTTGGTCCTTGGTCAGTCTTCCAATGTCTTTCCGAATAGAATTGATTTTCCCTTCAAGTCTTCTTTGCCAAGGTGGTATTCGAGGTCTTTGTCTAAATTGGGGAGGGTTTTGCTTTGGTCTTACTGCGACCCCAATTGTTCTGCAGATGGATGTTGCAGCACAATAGATGATTGTATGTAGCGACTTTAACGTATTAGCACCTAAAACATAGCTTGGCAAGATACATTTTTTCATAGCCTGCAAGACGATGATCTTAGTTTGGGAAGAGCTGGTCTAGTCAGTGGATCTGTTCCACTATAGTCTCTAAGAGCTCCTTCCATTTCTGCTTGGATCTTCTCAATCAGGACAGCGTTGGTTGGATGTTCTTGTTGTAGTTCTTGAGTCTCGCCCGCTCTTTGTGCCAAAGGTGTTTCAGGTTCTAGATCGATTGTATTTCGAGCAAATAGTTCGAGCTCCACTTCGCTCTTTATTGTGTTCAGTTGTTCAGGCGAAATAACATGACACGATATTGATCTGCGACTCTCTGTTCAGTAAATTGAAGCTTTGCGTACTCACGACAAAACTCTTGATGGAGTACTTGGCGATATCCAGTCTTGTCCTGGCCAAGGTTTTAATTCTGTAAAACGTACGCATTACAAATTCATTCATGGCGCCAGTTCATTTCATGCGCTGTCTTTGCAGTCCCGCTTGAGTGAGCGTTGGCTGTTGATCCTGCGCAACACTTTGACTCCCTTGGAGATGGTCACGTTGTTGTTGTGACTGTATTGGTGAGTGTTGTTGTGGTTCTTCTGGTTCTTGGGCTGTAGCTCTTTTAACGGCAGGGGCTCGCCTCCTCAGCACCCTGCCACCGACGTCCCGCATGCTGTCATGTCCAGCGCCAGCTCCAGACATGCCCTGGCGATCCCTAGGCAGCGGCTCTTTTTCGAGGCATCTACTCCTTAGCTCCATTTTCATGGGTGGTGTCACCAATTGACTCTGGTGACCCAGGTAAGTCGGACCCGTGGGGTTGTCACTTCCCAAATGATATAACTTAAACCAGACCTTCCCGTCAGGGTTGTGGAGAAGGAAGGGAAGCTAGGTAGTATGTCAGCGGACAGCTGCCCCTTTAGTCGTCTCATACGACAGGCGGTGGATACCGTGGTGCTATTCTAACCCGGCCATCACACGGGGTGGCCGGGTTATTATTATTATATATATATATATATATATATATATATATATATATATATATATTATTGTTATTATCAGTAGTTGCTTCAAAAAATATTGTTCCTGATAAGGGATCACAGCATACAATCTACATCGAAACATATTATACATGAAAACTAGTTGAGCAATCCTGCTCGAGGTTTTCTATAGGTTCGTTCCAACAGAAGGAACTACCGATACACAACCGATAATCTTCATGGGCGGTGACGAATTACCGTTTATTCAATTCAATACTATTACCGGTTTCTTATCGGTTTTACGTCGTGTTGGAACACGCCTTATATGACAAGTAGTGTTACGGACAATTTCCACAAATTGCTCTTAAGGACTAAACCATGATTATCACTTACCTTATCTGTATACTGTATTTTTCATGAACCATTTAAAGCAATCAAAATGAATAATTAAATTGTAATTATTATTACTAGGTCTCTATAACGTACAAACTTCCATTGCTCCTAATCTTGAATAATAAGTTTAATACTAGTAGATACTCTACTGCAAAATAGGCCAAATTTGTTCAGAGAATAGCTACCACATATGTGAATATTACATTCCAAAAATCGTAGAGATACAACTGTACTGCAAAAACTGGTGAACTTGAAATAGTTTTGATAGAGTAAACAGGTGGTTAATTATTCTACCGAAAATAGTTATTAATCCAGGGAGTTTTGGAAGAGTCCTTGATATAAAAATGTAGGATAAGTTAGTTGGATGTGGAAACAAGCCTAGTGAAACTAATATCACTTTGTTTATCTTTACACAAAATAAAAATATCCTTCATTCAATTTTCTACTAGGATGTAAAAGAAAAACACCAGTAAGATTTTCTTATTTTCAAATATATATATAGCTACCTTATAAAGAAAATTAATTTTTTGTCATCGCGTAAACTCGGGATCAAAATTAAATTTTTTATAATTTGAAAAAATAAATTACAAATTTTTGCGCTGCGGATGAAATTAATATAAAGTATTAACTACGAATTTCAGACTTCCCCATGAAATTTCTTTTCGTCTAAAATGTTTCTCATTTTATTTAAGTACCCAATAAGGTTTTTCACAGCAATACCGTAATCTCAAGAGCTATTCGGCTTCTTTGCAAAGCATTCGTGCGGAAAAATCGTTGATTCATCGTCTTATATTGTGGAAGAGTGGAAAAAGGATATCTTGGAGTATTAAGCTGTTTATTGGATTATTCGATTTATTGGATTAATAATCTTTTATTACAGATATGTGTAATATTATGTCCAAAAGTGTTAGCCCTTCTTCAGCTGAACCAAACATAAAATATAGAGAATAAGGTTAGGAAATTATTGTGTTGCCACTTCTTTTTGAGAATAAAATAATTTAATCCTTTTGTAGTTCTATATATTAAAAATTTGAAAGCATAGTGGAAGTTTAAAAATCAACCGATTTCAAATAACTATCAGGAACGCAGCTCTCAAGAAACTTTATGCAACACTTTGCGAATATTTATGATTTACTGTATTTAATTGTAAGTTTTTTTGAAAAATTGTATGTTTTACATTATAGAAAATAGAAGACAGCTTAAATTGTCTAAATTTTGTGAAAAACTGTAGGCCTCACCTAATACGGGACACGACCAGATTTTTCTTAATAAAATACAGTTTAAATTATGTCGTTTTAGAGATTGACAACCTATTCATGTTTTGAAATCCAGTTTCATACAAGGCTATAAAACTTTGACATTTATTAATTTTATAGAAAATGGAAGAACAGTTACTCAGCCTTTGTTTATAACCAAAACATTTTGTTTTTTTATTTTTTTAGTCATAAAAATCGCTGTGAGATTGTTCACTTATGATGTGCGAGATGACACTATCTACCATTCTTTTCTATCTGGTTAATTTGAAGTTACTTTTGTGATTTCTTGGGACAATAATACCACAATGGAGAAAACAAGGTGTATGTCCCAAAAAATTCGAACATTTCAAAGCCTTATTCTTGTCAAATCAACTTGAATGATTGGTCCATTTTAAATTAAATTGACATTGACAACGAAGTCAGATTATGACCAATATACCTAGTATATTGGTCTATTTCTCCAGAACCCCTTAGGGATTTGTATATTTGTCTAAATTGCGTTTTATTAAGGAAATTCCTAGATGGACCTGTATATTTTCTATGACTTGCACATGCAGTTCTTTAGAAGTGAAGTGACGTGACATTTCCTCATAAACATTTTATTACCAATGTAATAATGCGGTAACTTAGGCACTGAAAATTTTATTCGCCTATTTGAAAATTTTCTATGTACATTGCAAGGATACAGGTAGTATAGGTATAATTAATTTTATTAAACAAATTTTCGGCTCTTTAAATCAAGGAGTAACAAGCTCATTTTGTTTGTATATCTGTGAAATGTCGATTGTCAGGAAGATTTTTCAATTTTGCGAAGACGGTGCTTTTGGTGTCACTGACTCCCGGCTTAATAGAAAATTCGGTGACAACACATATCAAACTGTAAACTGCTATTTTGTGCAATTATACAGGGAGTGTTTAGTATAGCCAACAAAACCTTACAGTAAAGTTGTAAAAACAATAATAATAATCAATTTAATTAAACGAGAAGAACCACAACAACACTCACCAGCACAGTCACAACAACAACGTGACAATCACCAACGGAGTCAAACGAAAACGAGAACTCAACCCGCAGAAAGTGTTGCGCAGGATCAAAAGCCAGCGCTCACTCAAGCGGGACTGAAAAGACAGCGCATGAAATGGACTGGCGCCATGAATGAATTTATAATGCACACGTTTTACAGAATTACGAACCTTGGCCAGGATAAGACTGTATATCGCCAAATACTCCAATAAGATTTTTGCCGTGAGTACCCAGAGCTTCAAGTTACTGAAAAACTGGACAGAATAAAGAGCGAAGTGGAGCGCGAACTATTTGGTCGAAATACAATGGATCCAGAGCCTGAAACACCTTTGGCACAAAGAGCGGACGAGATTCAAGAACTACAACAAGAACAGCCAACCAACGCTGACTTGCTTAAGAAGATCCAAGCAGAAATGGAAGGACCTCTTATGGAGTATAGTGGAACAAATCCACTGACTAGACCAGCTCTTCCCAAACTAAGATCTTCTCATACGTTAGAATCGCTACACACAATCATCTACTGTGCTGCAACTTCTATCTGCATAACAATTGGGGTCGCAATAAGACCAAAGCAAGACCCTTTTCAATTTAGACAAACACAATCAATACCACCTCGGCAAAGAACGCTTGAAGGGAAAATCAATTCTCTTCGGAAAGATATTGGAAGACTGACCGAGTAGCAACGAGGAGTCAGGAACAGCAGAATAGAAAGACTTGTCAAGACTATCATGGACAATAACCGAATACCCTCCCACTGGGATGGAGAAAACATCACATCTCAGCAGTGTCTGGACAGTCTACGACAAAAGCTCTCCGTCTACACAAGTCGATTGAGAAGGTACAAAACCGGTAACCAACGCAAAACTAGACAACATATTTTTCCGACAATCAGAAAAAGGGTTTATAGAAAACTTAACAACATCAATAATAATGAAGTCCCTAGTTACCCCAGTAAAACAGACATCGAGAAATTCTGGAAAACACAACTTTCCACATCAATCTCCTATAACTCCAGAGCCAACTGGATTAATGAGGAGGAGCCTGCATTTCAGAACTGCACCTCCACAACTGGAAAGCACCAGGACCAGATGGTGTACAAAATTACTGGATAAAGAAACTGTACGCAACCCACGAAACACTAACAGCCCTTATAAATGACTTAATTACACACCCACAAAAGATGCCTAGTTTTATTGCGCATGGTGCTACACACCTCTTACCAAAGGACAATCTATGTACACAGGACCCAGCAAAGTACCGACCAATCACTTGCCTTCCCACCTTATACAAACTCATAACATTGTGGATTAATCGATGTGCTGCAAAGAACAACTGATAATTGATTCCGTTGTCTGCAATCAAGTCCAGGCCAAACAACGAAATCTCTACATGGCATATGAGGACTACAAAAAGGCCTTTGATTCAGTTCCACATGATTGGCTCATTAAGGTACTGAAACTCTATAAAGGGAATAATTGTATTATAAACTCTTTAGAATATGCCACCTGACAAACCAAAATCTCACTGAATGAAGCCAACTGTTGGATACAAACTGACACCATTCCAATCAGAAGGGGTATATTAAAGGAAGACTCTTTTAGCCCCCTGTGGTTCTGCCTTGCCATGAACCCTCTCTCAAACAAAGTGAACTCGACTAATTTTGAGTTCAGTCTCAATGTTTCGTCTTCATTGTTTATTTAATGAATATTTATTTAGTTTTTTGCGGGTTATATAAATTGGATACTCAAGTGCATTAGACTGAATGTATTATTTATTTATTTGCTGGAATTAGGTTTGATATCCTTAAAATTCCTTTTATTTCAATTCCTTTCCTGTACTATATGTTGGAAAAAAACCACATACTTCCTCGTTGAATGGGTCAACGAGACTTTCGCATCGTCTCTCATGCCGAACAGTTTGAAAATATAATATTTAGGGTCCGTGACATATGTGCACATTTTATGGACGGAACTACATACTGGATCTACATATAGTATTTACATACACCCTTTTACCTTTCTGGTAAGTCTGCCTAATTTATCTTAATAATTGTAAATTGTACCGTTACATATTTATACACAGGAAACATTCTATGCAATATAAGATTTTAACTTCTCCCAAATAGTATAACTTGAATCAACACCTCATATAAATTACAGTTCACTTAAATACATATGCAAAAATGGCGCTAAATGCTACATTTTTTTGGTCCTTTCGAGCCAAGATTACGCTGTTTTTATTGTACAATCGATTATATGGATTTAAATTATAGCATTTTTTTGGTTCTTACGACCCAAGATTACGCTGTTTATTTTACTATATAAATAATTCGTCGAGCTATTGATAATTGATTTATAAAGCCACAAATTATCCTAGAGAAGTTAAAAATTTATAAAAGTGCGCGAAAACATTCTGTTTTTTTGCACTGTGTAACAATTTGTATATTTACGAATATTATAATTGAGCTGATTTAAGGGTTTTGTTTACTCATTTACTTTTTATAATCTACGCTTTGTTGTCGTCGAACGAAGACGAAACTTTTTCTTCACGACATTTTTGTTGATTGGTGTCTTTTTACCTTTTGTTTTTGGAAGATATATTTACGAATTTGAAACTCGAATTCGTTTCGATTTGAATAAAATATCTTAACTACACGTTGAAATGGCCGATAATAAATTAAAACGTTTCTACGCTTTACGAAATTTAGAAATTAATAAACTTGATTCAATTGGAGAGATTGCAGATAAATTCATACAAGGAGAACTTAATTCATCTAATTTTATCGTAGCTTGTCGTAATTTAAATAATATAAAATAAAAGGAATTCGATAAGCATCATCTAGAAATTATAAATACAATTGCCGTTAAAGATGATGCAGATTTAAATGCAGAAGAAATAATTAGAAGTAAGTTTATACTATGTTTCAATAAAATTGAATCTTTATACTACAATCGGGTAGAAGTACCTAATGAAAATAAAAGTAATTTCTTCATCTTTAACGGGTCCTGCTTTAGAATTGGTTAAACGGAATCGATTCATAGCGGACAACTACCAAACTGCATACAACAGTTTAAGAGAACGTTATTCTAATAATCGAGAACTTGCAATGAGTTATTGGAAAGAGATTTCTAATTGTGCTTCATTAACTAATGATAATCCACAATTTTTAAGAAAACTCTTAGATACGTTTGGTCAGAATTTAGCTGGTTTATCCACTATGGGATTCAATACGGAAGATTGGGATTTTGTAATGATGAATATTTTACTTGAAAAATTAGATTATAATTCTCAAAAGGCATTTGAATTGCACCATGCTTCAAATGAAGTACCTACATATCACAGTTTGTATAATTTTTTGTTGAAGCGTTGTACGGCTCTTGAATCATTTGTTAGAGCAAAAGGCTCCAAGAGTTCACATATTCAAACTAATTCGAGAAAACATACTTCACAAAATTCTCGTTTAACGTCTTCTCTTTTTGCTAATACATCCGGTAAACCAAATTGTTTAATTTGTAATGCAGACCATTTACTTTTTAACTGTTCTGAGTTTTTAAATAAATCATCTCAAGACAGATTTAAGTTTGTTAAACAACGAAAGTGCTGTATTAACTGCCTTACTCTTGGGCAAACGGCTTACAAATGTTCTTCAAACAAACGTTGTAAGAAATGCAACAAAAAACATCATACAATATTACATTTTGAAAATAATACTGTACGCTCAGATGACGTTCCTATGCGGGAAAATGCGTCTTATTCTGAACAAAACGATCGATCGGAAAATACTATGCAAATACCTGCTAGTTTATCTAGCGTTGTAAATACTACTACAATTTTATTGTCTACTGTTTTACTTCAGGTCCGTGATAAATACGGTAACCTTTTAACTTGCAGAGCATTGATAGATTCAGGCTCACAAGTTAATTTTATAAGCAAATCTTGTGCAAATAAATTATCTTTAAACAAGCATCATATATCCACATCCATACAAGGATTAGATACGATGCGTACTTTTGCTAAATATACTATACAGTGTGAAATCTTACCAGTCGGTAAGGAACTGCTTTCTTTTCCGATCAATGCTATTGTACTAGACAAAATTTGTTCTAATATGCCTTCCACGAAGGTTAACACAAAACAATGGATACACTTAGATAATCTAGTGTATGCTGATCTCGGATATCACTGCCCGGGTGAAATAGATATTCTTTTAGGAGCAGAACTGTTTCCATATAGCCTTCGTTCTGGTTATATACAGGGAGGATCTAATGAACCTTGCGCGCTCAACACGGTCTTTGGTTGGGTTGTCATGGGGAAAATTGGACAACATCTTTCACAAGAAGTTAAATCTTTTTTTGTACAACAAAATGATTTTGACTTAGATAACACTTTGAAAATGTTTTGGAATGTTGAACAAGTTCCAGAAACTAATATTCAATCTCCAGATGATATTTATTGCGAAAACTATTTTCGTGAAACTACTAGCAGAAATGCAGACGGTCGCTTTATCGTCTCGCTGCCATTTAAACAAAATTATACTAGCTTCGGGGACACACGTTCTCTAGCTTTACAAAAGTTCCATAACATGGAACGCAAATTTGCAAAACACGAGTTGCTTAAAATCTCTTATAACGAATTTATTCAAAATTACATTAACAAAGGATATTTAATGCCTATTAATGAAACTTCTAATTTCAACAATAATTGTTTTTATTTATCACACCATTGTGTGATCAAACATGAATCTACAACAACTCCTTTAGGAGTTGTGTTTGATGCTTCTCATCATGCACAAAACTTTCCGTCGCTAAATGACGCGTTGTATGTAGGTCCTAAACTACAGAATGATTTGATAAAAATTCTACTTAACTTTCGTGTACATAAATTTGTTTGTCCTGCAGACATCAAGAAAATGTATAATCAAATTTTGGTTGATCCTAAACAAAGGAAATTTCAAAGAATTCTTTGGCGTACATCGCTCGAAGTTCCTGTTCAAGATTATGAATTAACTACTGTAACTTTTGGTGTAAGCACTGCACCATTTCTTGCTATTCGTTCACTATACGAATTGGCTAAATGCGAAATTGATTTTCCTTTAGCTTCTGAAATTATTTTATTGAATTTAACTTTGGAAACACAATGTATTGAATTTAAAATGTCAATTAACTACACTTCTAGATAAAGCTTGTTTTGAGCTTGGAAAATGGGCTAGTAATAAACCAGATATTTTACAGGAAATATCTACTAATGATATTCAAGAAACATCATCATCCTTTGATAAGGATACACAAAATACAATAAAAATTTTAGGTTTGCAATGGAATCCACAAACTGATTGTTTTTCCTTTACAATTAAACATTTTGATTTTGAGTGTACCAAGCGTAAAATATTGTCGCAGGTTGCCCGATTATTTGATCCGTTAGGTATTTTAACACCTTCTATAATTATTGCAAAATTATTAATTCAACAAATGTGGATACTGGGTTTAAATTGGGATGACAAACCTCCGGATAGTACCATAAAGGTTTGGACAAAGTTTTTGTCTGAAATTAACGTGATTACAAGTGTGCAATTATCGCGTTACATTAATTTCAATGACATGGTTTCCTGTGACTTACACGGATTTTGTGATGCCTCAGAACGAGCTTACTGTGCAATTATTTATTTGAGAATTTCATATAGTAATCAATATAATGAAAAAACATATTTTCTATGTTCGAAAAGTAAAGTTGCACCTATTAAAAAACTATCCATTGCAAGACTTGAATTATCTGCTGCTGTATTGCTTTCTAAATTAATTGCTTATTTATTATATATCTACCAAGATAAAATTAACTCTGTATTTGCTTGGTCGGATTCCTCTATGGTACTTTCATGGATAAAATCTCCTGCCTATAGATGGAAAACTTTTGTAAGCAATAGAGTGAGTTACATTCAAGACAGAGTTGCTCCAAGGAATTGGTATTACATGCCATCTTCATTAAATCCTGCGGATCACGGATCAAGGGGATTATTTCCAAATGATCTTTTAGTTAATTCTACTTGGTGGCATGGACCTAAATTTCTTGAACTACAACAAGAATGTTGGAACCTGCCTACTTTACATTTTAAGGAAAATTCAGGTATTCAGTTAGAAGAAAAAATCAATGTTTTTATTGCTTCGTTAGCTGAAAGTTTTATTGATTCCTTATTAAACTATCATTTTTCACTTTTGAAAATTAAAAGGATTGTCGTTTTTGTACTGCGGTTTTCTTACAACATAAAAAACAAATCAAACAAATTGTTAGGTTTCATAAGTGCAGAGGAACTGAGTAATGCTTTCATTGTTATAGTTAAACGAGTTCAATTGCTGCATTTTCAAAACGAACTTAAACAAATTACACAAAATAATGTTACTACTAAATGGTTGAGAAAACTCAATCCTTTTCTAGATGAAAAGGGTATAATTCGCGTTGGTGAAAGATTATCTCAATCAACTTCACTAGGGTTTAATAAAAAATTTCCTTTATTAATTCCGAATAATTGCAATTTTACAAAGTTGTTGATAAGAGAAATTTACATTAAATACTTACATGTTGGTATACAAACCACTTGTAATATACTTGCTCAAAACTTTTGGTTGATTGGTGCCAAGAAATATGTTAGGAAAGTTCTTAACAACTGTCTTGCTTGTTGGAAAACTAATCCAAAACCTTATCAGCCCTATATGGGTTCTTTACCTAAGTTTCGTATCTCACAATTAAAACCATTTTCAACCGTTGGAATCGATTTTGGAGGTCCTATACCTGTCACTATGAATAGACTGCGCGGTTCCAAATCTATTAAAGCGTATATTTGCGTTTTTGTTTGCTGTTCTAAGCTACATATCGTTCTTAACAGTAGCTCTTCGGCGTTTTACTAGAAGAGGTCGCTTTTTACTCGTGCACTAATTTTGTTAGTACGAATATTAGGCCCATGGGTGATAGAGAAAACGATTTAACCGTCTGCTCCTCATTTTTCCGCTTGGGAAGCAGGCATAACTGTTAAAACCTGGTAGTAGGTGAACATTTCTACGAAGAATTATATACTGACTTTGGCTGTTCTTAACAGTAGACTTTGAGTTAGTAAGGATCTGATTTGAATGCTTTAACTCCTGTTGTTTGGAACTGATCCAGACTATGCGGATTTAAAAATTAATACCCTTTCTCGTTGGCACCTTTTGCAACGTTTACATTACGACTTTTGGAAGCGATGGCATCAGGAGTATTTTCATGCCCTTCATCAAAGGGCAAAGTGGTATAAGGAATCAATTCATCCACCTTCAGTGGGTTCTTTGGTACTTATAAAGAATGAGTTGAGTTCTCCTCTTAAATGGCCATTAGCACGTATAATTAAAACTCATGCAGGTGCCGATGGCAAAGTTAGAGTTGCAACTTTAAATACAACTAAGGGAACAGTCACACGTCCTTTAGTCAAGCTTTGTCCTTTACCAGAGGGATAAAAGGCTCCATACCCTTTTATGTGGGGGAGAATGTTTCGTCTTCATTGTTTATTTAATGAATATTTATTTAGTTTTTTTTTGGGTTATATAAATTGGATACTCAAGTGCATTAGACTGAATGTATTATTTATTTATTTGCTGGAATTAGGTTTGATATCCTTAAAATTCCTTTTATTTTCATTCCTTTCCTGTACTATATGTTGGAAAAAAACCACATACTTCGTGGTTGAATGTGTCAACGGGGACTTTCGCATCGTCTCTCATGCCGAACAGTTCGACATATAATATTTTTTAATTTTTAGGGTCCGTGACATATGTGCACATTTTATGGACGGAAGTACATACTGGATTTACATATAGTATTTACATACACCCTTTTACCTTTCTGGTAAGTCTGCCTAATTTATCTTAATAATTGTAAATTGTACCGTTACATGTTTATACACTGGAAACATTCTATGCAATATAAGATTTTAACTTCTCCCAAATAGTATAACTTGAATCAACACCTCATATAAATTACAGTCCACTTAAATACATATGCAAAAATGGCGCTAAATGCTACAACGATTGATCCATTGCTTGACAAGGACATCAGCAACAGTCAAGGCTTCTTGATTCGGCAAGCCATAGGCTTCGGTCCATTTACTAAAATAGTCCACCACCAACACAATGCACTTGTTTCCAGAGTCGGATTCAGGAAATGGACCGGGAACATCAATGGCTATTCTTTCGAATGGACTGCCCACGTTATATTGCTTCATTGGAGCTTTTGGACGCTTCTGAGGCCCATTACTTGCTGCACAAACAGTACATTTCCGGCACCTGTCCTTGACATCCACTTGGCAGTTTACCCAATAGAAGCGTTCTCTCAACTTCCCCAGGGTTTTCGTTACTCCCAGATGTCCTCCAGTTGTACCATCATGTAGTCTCGTAGAACCTCTGGTCTCCTATTTCTGGGAACTACAATCTGTTTTCTGTCGTTTCCCCCTCTGGAGTCTCCAGGACGCGCTTCAGAAGTCCATTCTCCAGGATGAGGGAGTTCCACTGAGCCCAGTTTGACTTTATGGTTGGTGAGTATCGGGAAATCTCCTGCTACGTAGGTTTGCGGGCTTCTTCCTTCCACCGGATAACCTCTTTCAAATCTGGAGCTAATCTCTGGTCTTTTCGGATTTCCTCAAATTGCCAATGGTCATCTACTGCGGTAGTTCTATAGAGTGCAGCTCTTTTGCCTTCGGTTCACTGACCATGTTTACAATTATCAGGGCTTGGTCTCTTGGATAAGACATCAGCGTTATTATAGCTCGTTCCAACGAGATGTTCTGACGACGAAGTCGGTACTATGTTGCTTCCTTGCAACGACTCTGGATGTGGCCTACCTTACGACACTTCCGACATCTCATTAGTCTTTGTTTTGTAAGGACTTCCTCTACTATCTTCCTTACAGCGACTTCAACATTTCCGCCATCCTCTGATTCTCTTTCTTTGTCCTGACCTCTACATGTATTTTTCGCAGTCTCAAATTCTAAAGCTCGAGCCAGTGCATCTACTAATTGAGTCGGTCGAGCTAGGGTCAATGCTTGTCAGGCTTCGTGGTCCCCAAGTCCATCCAAAAATGCTTGCACTGCTAACCTTTTTATTACTTTTTCCGGTATGGCTGGATAGGCAAGGCGAACCAGACGGGCAATGTCAGCTTCAAACTCTTATAGGGATTCATTTGATCTCTGGTGCCGATTTTTCAATTGGGAGTGGTATACGTGCTCCAAATGTGTCTGACCAAACCTCAGTTCTAAATGTTTGACCAGTTGTTCGTAGTCTTCTTGCTCCGAGGTATTCAATGTTTGTAAGATATCTGTACACCCCCTCTTAAGGCTAGGGTTAATGCGATTGCCTTCTCTTCTGCCGACCATCCGTTTAGCTTAGCTGCAGTCTCGAATTGGCGACCATAATTAGTCCATGATGATTTTCCATCAAATTGGGGAGGTTTCATTTTTTGTCTTGTCCCCTCGAGGCCAATTTTTGAATCCACTACCTCTGTACAGTTTCTGCTTTCGGTTTTTGATTGTGTTTCTTCTCTTTGCATTGTCTGTATCAGCTCTTCGACCATTGTCTGCTTTAGCTCTTTTATCCGCGTGTCATTTTTACTGACTCTTCGAATACTTTCTCTTCCAGCATTTCTGAGTTTTTCTGTACCATGCTTTTCAAATTTTCTTCTAGTGATTTAGAATTTTCAAGTAATTTGTCTTCCAGGGTTTTAGAATTTTCTGCTAATTTACCTTCTAATGCCTCTTTCAAGTTTATAGAATTTTCCAGCAATTTATCTTCTATGGTTTTAGAATTTTCTTGTAATGTTTGTAATTTATTTTCTAAGGACTTAGCATTCTCTAACAATTTATCTTCTAAGGCCTCTTTCAAATTTTTAGAATTTTCTTGCATTTGTTTTAATAGCATGCTCATGTCCCCAGTACCAGAAATCTCAAACAAATAGGTATCGGGATCGTTACCTTCATTTATTAAAGCATCTCGTAGCCGTTGTACTAATTCACTTTTCTTCCCACTAATTTCTAAATCCCTTTCCTCAAGTTCTTTTTTTAAGTCCGTCACTTTCAATTGGTCCAAACTCACTGTTTTATACATTGTTAGTTTATTTATTTTCCACTTCTAAAACTTCCAAATTCACTTCACACCTGAACCACTGTAATGTTTTTATTTTCACACTCGGGTTCAGTTCAGTTCTTGGATTTATTTAAAAACACAGTCCAACTCACTCTAATTTATTTCCACTACTTTTACACAATTTATATTCACAGAAACTACCATTTACATTTTATCTTAACTATGCAATACGACTGACGAAAACTGAATGCCTCCTATCGCCAGCTGTTCTTATTTATATATTTCTCTCCGAAATGTCTGATAAGTCCACGAACCATCGGGAAACTCTTTCATGTTCTGGAAGCTTTAAGGGAATTCCCAGTAACGGCAGCGGTCCTCCTGTTGAGAGACAAACATTTTGGATTCGCCGAATTTATCGGAATAATGTCCCTTCCACGAATTGGTTGATGGCCGATTGCACCAGCTGTCGGATGAATTCTCGTAACAATATTTCCAGGATTATTTATTAATTTAACAAACTACTTCAGTTTTAGGCTATTAATGTCGTAGTAGCCTCACAAAGAAACTTATCAGACGATGTAATGTTGGTATAGGAAAAATAAAACAAGTTGTATTTTAAGTAATAATTTTAACTTAAAGGAACCTTTATAATATCACAAAATCAATAATATAACATATCTCCATTTCGGGTTTCAGTCCGTTTTGATGAAGATTAAGAGAAAATCAAACACACAAAATTAATCACAACCTGAAGTTTCAATTAAAACAATGACTTAAATGTAATAATGTTTTTAAATATTTTTCATTTCGGTTATAACTTGAAGTACTGTATCATGAAGCTTGTCAAAGTGCTTCCCAATAAAGAAATCATTATGGGCATAGTTGAAGTAATACTTTTCTACTCTGCGACTGGAATTAAGTCTCTGCGCTAAAGTGTCAACATCCTAAAAAGAGAAGCAATTATTAATGATTATGACAAATAATCAACATGAGTGTGGTGAAAAAGTTTAAACTATTATAAGCCAGGGTCTCTTATCTGACGCATGACTTTCTATTGATATTCCATTTATGTTGAGCGATGCCTTGTGTTTTGGTGGCAAAGGTAGCACCATCCTCTCAGCACCAATCCAAGTCACCTGCCATTAATTCTCATCTTAGAAAAAATCCGACACCTTAATTAACGAGTACTTTTACCACTACCTCTGAGGCTAGAAATCTGATCCTGGCAATTTATGGCTTTGTAATAGTTTAGAACGTCCAGACCCTGTACGATGCCGATAAGTCTTATTATTATATTAGTTAACTTTATTGTTAACTCTCTTAAACCCGTTGCTGGACCGGCATTACCTAGTTCACTTTCAAAAGCCAAAACCCGCCTCGTTTGTTTAAATAACGAAATATAGTGAAAACCCCGAATTGTTGTCATTTTTAATTTAAAAAAAAAATCGAAAGAACCCCGGAACAAATAATAAAAACTTCTAATATTATAATTTAAAATTCTTAAAATTTGTCTGTTTTATCTTATTAAGAGGAAAAAGTAAACAACCGGTAAAATCAAAAATTTTTAATACAAACAATTCTATAATAACTCTTTTGAAATAATTATTTTGGATGTTCGTTTGGGTTTTCACTCCTTAAAATGATTTTTGAAAAGTTAAGTAATTGAAACTCAAAGTGTAGATAGTAGGTAGTACCTAAGAGCAGTTTGTGGAAACTCTCCGGAAACTTTTAAATAAATTAATTTATTGACATTGCGAGCAAAGTCAAGCCTATAAATATTGTACAAATCGCTTCAAAAAATATTGCTTGATAACGATTCATTGTAAGGAATCGAAAGGTCACATCAAACACACACAAAATATATTCAAACATATTATTCAGGAAAACTAGTTGACAAATCCATAGCCCTACTTTCTCACAGTTAATCCTGCGAAAGAGTTTTCTCTATAAGAAGGCAACTAGTGCTCCGGGCAGTTTCCACAAACTGCTCTTAGGTACTACACCTTGATTTTCAATTACTTTACTTATCTGAATTTTTCAGAAACCATTGTGAGGAGTGACAACCCAAATGAACATCCAAAATAAACATTTGCTTCATCAATCATTCATAAACTTCATTTGAAATAATACAAAGTTGTGCATTTTTGATGCTCTCTAGAATATTTAGTTAATAGAATCATGAATATCAATATAAAATATTTTTAAAGTCAACATATTATTTGCGATATCTTCTAAATCAAATAAGTTAAAACTGGAGAAGGCGGAGTAGATGGTATTCAAACTAAAATACTCTGAGCCTCTTATACAACATATGAATATTTGCCTTAAAATAACAACATAGACTTATTTATGAAGAAGTTGATTTGAATGTTTATTCATGCGTCATCTCTTATTCAAGAAAGTGTTCTCAAATAAAAAAAATTGTGTTTAATAGACGAAAGGATGATAATCTATATAAGAACAAATTTAAGGAGGGGGTTTAAGTTAATATTTGCCAAAAAGGGGATTCGATTCAAAACGTATGTTAGGGCTAGAATATGAGGTATGTTCTATGATTGATTATTTTATATCTAGAGTACGCAAGACCACAAGAAAAACGTTACGAACGGTGAGAGAAACATAAAACCACGTGACGTATCTAACTCTGTCTAAGCTCGCTTCTAATTGGTAGTTGTTTGCCTCAGTCAATTCACGTCTAGCTATTGATTGAAGAAGCAAATAGAGACTGACTCGGTTTCCTTTCTCTTTCATCCAGTGTTACGATTCCACTCGTACAGACGCCCATACCTTATGCACTTTATATTTAGGTATTATCTCTATGGTTCCAATAACTTTTACACTATTAATTATTAGAGCCAACAAAATTTCATGAGTTTAAGGGGGAAAAGTGTATATTTATGCAAATGTGCAAGTACCGTCTACTTTAACAAAGCTTACATCTCTGGAATTATTTTAGTTAATAAAATTTGAATATGGTACAATCCCATTCTAGAGACCGACAAGTCTCTTTTAAGATTGTAGTGAAGTACCAAAAATGTCAATTCAGACACTTTGTGAGTTTTCAAGCCAATCGATTTGGTAAAGATGAGATTTCTCACATGGGAGAGATAGTTTTGGTAAACTTGCTAATGTCTGTTTATAAAATTCAATAAATCATTCATGGTTTTTCAACCCATCAGTAGAAATTTTTCCAAGTAAAAAAAATTTAAAGCAAATTGATTTTTTTGCTTATTGTAGATATCGTGGATATTATTAAAAGGAACACGTTACTGTGAATTAACTTCTAATGGATTATATTTTACTGAAAAAAGTTAAAAAATGCTTAGTAATGTGTCTATTTATATCGCTATTCTTGGAAAATTTTTCATGTGTATTTTAAAATAGTGGAAGATACACCAATAACTTTATTATAGAGTGTTATCCAATTTAATTTGCCGAACAGATTCGTATCATATAGAGATAAAACAGCGTTAATTTGATTTATGAAAACTGAGTTTAAATAATGAATTAAAAATACATGCTGCCATATTTTGATAGGAAATCTAGCAACGCATATTCCTCTACTACAGCTAGAATCATCTATTAAACATATATTTCAATTAAAAACAGATAGAAGTAGCAGTCAGAGCCTAAGTTGTAATACGACTACTAAAAAATCAGAATCTAAAAAACATTCTAGCTTTCTTAATGCACCTGATTACTATTCGGTCATACCTCTTTTGGAGCAAGAAAATCTTGATTTCCTATAAACAAATATACTGGTAGTGATATTTTCCATACTTCATATTCAGGAGGATCTTGGGTACCATATTTTTTCTTATTGTCTGATCCATAATCGTATTGACGAAATTGTCCACCACTGTTTACATCTTGGGAATAATGCTCAATAGTTTTTAATGAAATTCCAGATGGGAAATAACTCCACAATACTGGTAGGATGGCCTACAAAATTTAAAATGGTATGTAGCAATATATATTACTCATTATGTCACTATTGAAGACCCATATCCCAGGAAATTGTTGTTTAACATGTAGTTTATTAGATACAGAATAAATAATTTATATAGTGGGATATATTACAAATTACTTGTTCAACTTATACCGAAAGTATTTGTAAAATTTTAAATAATTAAACTTCAAACGTATTCACAGTGATCTGGAAAATAACAAATAATCTACTGTGCGGCGAAATTGAAAGAAAGATTTTTACTATATTGCCATTCAGCAACAAAAAAAAACATGAAAATCGCAGCTGATTGTTCACGTGACCTACAGCCAATTCATAAAATTAATGTATTCCCTATTTTAAATTATAGTTTATACTTCTCGAGGCAGCTTTAAATGCACAAATATCGTAGAAATAAACGGCAATAGAGAGTGCAAGAGGCACTAGAATGTGAGCTGCATCCAATGAACTACGTCAAGTATTGGCTGTTTCCACCCATCAAGTGAGATGACATGGAGCTCTCTTTATTTGCCTTTGTAGAAAAAAATATTGATATAAATATTTCTTAATAACGATGGCGATTCACCTAATTATAAATTCCCTTCAAGTATTTGTGTGACATGTCGCAAAATTCTTTTTGATGTAGAAAATGGTAAAACTCCCAGTTAAAGAAATGTTAAGTCAAAAAGACCAATGTATATATTGTCAAACAGCATCATTTAAAGGACATGGGAACTTGGCCAATAACGCACTTTAATTGAGAAAATCTCTGAATGGAAAGGATTTTTTAGGAAAAAACCTTACATACTGCTGAACAATCAAAAGTCATTGCTAGACAAAATAATTTTAATCACGTTAAGTGAAAGGAATGTCTTATAAATATCGGGAAAGGTAATTATCATTATGAGAATATTACATATTAATGCTGTAGCAAAAATTCTGAACAATATTTGTTAGTTAAGTTATTAAAAATAAAGATTGAATAAAGATCAGATTGTGTTACAATTTCAGTCGAATAGAGCACAATTACAGGTCGAAAAAAAAATTAAATGATGCCAATTCTAAAAATGATGTTCGCTTTTCGTAAGAAAATTTATATGATTTTCAGACCAATACTGGCGCATCTTTGAATTTTATAAACAAATGAAATACTTTCATAAGATCTACTGCTGCAAGAAAATCACCTCCTACTAACTTCGTATCACATGCATCTGTTAAAGCAAAAGAGCTATATTATTTGTACACAAGGTTTTTTTTTTAATTTGATATATTTAGTCATGCAAAAATAGAAAAGCACCGTGTTATTGAGACATGCCAGATGCAGCTTTTCACAAAAATTATTTGCAAGAAGATGAAAATGAATTATTATCTAAAAATAAAAACGTTAAATTAGAAATAAAGAAAACAAAATTAACGAATGTCAATTGGCTGAATATTTTGTGTATCAAGAAAATATGATAACAATGTAACAATTTTATTTGATCTTATAAGCCTAAGAAGTCGAATCTTAGTTTAAGATATGAACATGGAGAAATAGTTGAAGTAATGCTTGTCGCAAAATGTTGAACCGAACAGGTGATTTCTTATGCTACGAAGAAATTTGTAAAGATAGATTAAAATTGGTATTTAGCAACAGAAGTTTCTAGGGCTACGAAAATTCATGTTATAGTTAATCATATTGAAAAATGTTTTAGTTTTCTTGATACAGACTGTTTATGGTCCTAACAGGCAAATGAATGTATTCATCGCGAATATCTGAAATATTGGAATAAACAAAGTTAATTACTCAACTGAACAAATCTACATAAAGAAATTAAAAATTGCAACTGTTGTGTTTTGTTCAAGACATTTATGATTAAATGTTTATTAAAATCATTTATTACAATTAAATGTTGATTTAAAATTTTAGTTCAAATTGCAAATATTGTGATTTGTATTATATTGTTAAATCCTTCCTTAACAAATGTTCATAACTGAATTAATTTTATTATTATAAATAGAATTTGATTTCACAGGAGTCCTAATTATTTCATTTCAGAATATTTTTAAAATTTTTTTCAATGTTACTGGTTACTTATTTGCACTGAAATTAAACCCTGGCCTTTAGCAAGGAGTATGAGCTTCACAAGGGAAATATATCTTCACCGCTACAATCATTGCATGTGGGTTGACCAGGCCTGGGTTTGTGACATGTTGAGTTTAGTTCATGCACTAGTAAGGCACTATAGACATGAATAATTTGTGACTATAGAATGCATGTAAAACTGTATCCGAAGCGAGGACTCTAGAGAGCCGAGGAAATAGCAATAGTACCACTGTAGTACCAAATTGTACCCTCGCCTTCGCCGAGCGAGAGTGTTATATTTTTGCCTTTGTTTTTTGTTTCTGCTCTCAGGCATGCGCGTACAGTAGGTTCAAAAATCAATTGTGTATAGGGTGTGTAAATATAAAAATTAGGACATGAAATTCGAGAGTTCTAAACACATTGGCCACCAAAATACAACTTCTAAATCTGATTTAGACTTTAAACATATTTAGATGAAGAACAATTGCTATAGAGCTTGAGTGAAGATAGATATAAAGGAAAATCAAGATGTAACAAGAGAGAGTATATGATTTTGAGAAAAGAGTAGGGGTGAGTTAATGAGGTAAGTGATTATTCATCACACATTAGAGACTGAAAGCTTCAATTCACTCTTTTGGGAGCGATTTGTTACAACACGAGTTAGGCTTCCGCACCAGGATGGACGTTAATTACACGATCGAAGCCCCATTGCACTGATGCCGACATGTCCTTTTTTAGAAGAACAAATGTGTCTATATTAATAGACGTGGTAGGGTCACTCCACTTACTTCTCTGTTTAAGAATGTATTTCTTATACCATCTACACCAACAATATGCTGGATATGTTGCCGAAGAGAGAAATGACATGACTTAAGCCCCGATGTATCAGGATCAGGAAAAGTGTTAAGAGGGGACATAGTGAGAAAATGAAAACGATAGAGTGGTACCAAATCATTGGGATTGGAACTGGCAGCACATAAAGGATGCGAGTTTAAAACAGATTATATCTGAACTAAAATGTAATTAAATTCTTTATAACCTGAGAGGGAAGATTTTAAGCGATTTAATTGCAGCTTCCCATAATCCAGCAAAATTGCGACTATAAGGAAGGGTGAAATGCCAACGAATGTGTTTATTGTAGTCGTGTGTGAGTTTTACGAGAGAGTTGTAAACATCTACAAAAGTAGTAGAGTTTTCACTATAGTTATCAGCTCATCGGCCTTTTCCCGAGAAGAGTCGCCCAAGTGCTGCGCGAAATACGTCGGATGAGAGATTTGAGACTAATGCTGTATGTATTGCGTTAGTATACACACGAAAAGACAAACACAAAATTTGAGAATATTAGCACATCGAAAGCGAGCGAGGATGCATCATAATTCACTGCAACCTTGAAAAATGGTTTAACTTCAGAGATGCAAATCCCGAGATATGTTTTTACAGACTGTACGTTTAGCATTTATTATCCAGTATCATTTAAAGAGTAAATATTGAAGCTCTTGTAGGTATTAAGTATTACAATAAACTACGTGGATTCATATTAAATCTTATAAAAACGGATATTCACTTCAATTTCGAGAACTTAATTTAACATAAAAATCCAATATTTACAACAGCTGATTCTAAATACAATTTAAGTTAAAAATAATAACACGACTATCTTGCTTGAACGGTCCAATGTTTATATAAGGTTCGTTCCTTCAACCGATTGTCGACCGATCGGCAATTGGTTAATGCATCGGTACATGAACCGTTTATTGCGCAACTCGATGCATGTACCAGTCGGTGGCTGCACCACCGTTTCTACCCTGAAGCCGGTGATCGAAATTACCGTACATTAACTGGTTGCGAATCAATCACCGTGTCACTTGGAACACGAAACTGAACCGTTCACTGAACGGTTATTATTTTGAAGGAACGCTATTTTTCTTGTGCGCAGGTAAGCGACCGTTGTGTATCGGTTATCTAGGCTGAAGGAACGAACCTATAGTCACATCAATTTTTCTCGCATTTATCATTGCATTCTACTGTTGGAGGGTATTTTTACTGTTTGTCCAGTGTCCAAATTCACTACTTTTTTGGGGTCCCGTAGAAAGTTCCAGTCAGTGCCGTTCTCTTTTTTATTCCCAAGGATTGATATTTTGTTTTCGTTGGACCGACCAATGTTTTCTCCAGTGGCGGCGAATAAATATTATAACAGTATTTCAGTATTTTAAATGAGCGTCTTCGGAATGACTTGTGTGAGAGGGTGGTGAATAAGAATGGGGTGTTTCTGATACAAGGTAATCTGATTATACTGTTACGAAATTTACCCAAAGCCGACCCTATTTCATTTCAGTACGACAACAATCGCTTTGAGATAAAAAATGGTTCTTGAAAAGACTCGGCACCTGTAGGAGTGTTGATGATTTTTGCGAGAATTTTCTATGCTGGTTTTATAAAGGAAGCAGGCCACGATCGCGAGTTCAGTTGGTGGAGCGAAGAGCTTATATGTAAAATTGTTATTGTGATATTTGAATCAGCTGTTGTATATTCGATGTAAATAAAGTTCTAGAAAAGTGAAAGTGAATATTAGTATTATAATTTTAAATTGAACCCACGCACTATATTGCAATACTAAACGTCCACCCACTTTTCGCAAATCGAGTTTATAAAAAACTTTTGATGGGCGAGAATTTTTCTTGAGAACAACAACTTCCTCAGAACAGTGTTGAGTTTGGGAAAGTCTAATGAGAATTATATCCTATCTTATCTCAAAGCGCAGGGAAATTAAGCAAGTACGTTGTGTATAAATCTCACTGAGTAAGAGATTATGCGGAGAATTTTCCGCAGTGAGGTTTAAAATATTTTACCGAGATATGGGAGAACCTCTGGAGATATTTGGGGTAGAGAGAGAGAGCGATAAAGCAGCAAGTCTTTCTTGAATTTGAGTTACTCTTTTGTAAACAAATGTAACCCAGTTATGAGGACAGCTTTTTATCCACGATAAAACTACTGTAGAATCAGACTGGGCAGTGATGGAAAAAAATCCACTTTTCTACTTAAAGAATCTTTACTTACATCATTAACACTACTTAGTTCTCTTAATAATATATCCCAATTTCTTTTCGTGATTCTGTTTTGATCTTCCAGGTTTAGGAAGACCTTTGACAATTCCAAATTGACGAACTTCTTATTAAATATTCTTCATACCTCAAAATGCGTTTTTTCTTTATCATTACACTCCAGTTAATTTTAATATTCTAAATCTCTGGTTCTCAGATAGACTCATAAAAAAATATATAAATGTATAGAAATTCACAAATAAAAGATTAACAACTTAATGTTATTAATGACGTCTAGCGAACTAAAATCTTAGAGAATACACCTACTGGAGGTAGCTTGCAGTCTACAAATGTCATGCCAATGATAGAAAGAGAGGGAAATAGCGAGGGCAAGAGGCTATTTCACTCAATTGATAGGTGCAGCCAATGAGCTCATTGGATGCAGTTGCCAATAGAGTGAAATAGCCTCTTACCCTCTCTATTGCCTTCTCCCTTCTCTTTCTACCCTTCGTATGAGCGTTCTGCACTACATGATATCTCTAGGAAGTAGATGCTCTAAGACTAAAATAGGTTTTAAATACGTCAATGTCACAAACACTCTTTAAAAAGCGGTATCACACGCTATCTATCCCTTTTCATTTAGGAGTAGTTATTACCCCCATGGGTATAAAAACTGACCTGTTTCTGGATTTTTCATTTACATTGATAATTACATAGAAAAAAAGGCACCTACTTTTGGACCTCACTTTATGTACCTTAATAATAATACTGTTTGGTGAAGTTTTATACAAATTCATCCAACGAATGTTGCATTCCAAGATTTTTATATTTCAGGCACTAGATTCAATACAAGTATGGATTTATGTATTTTAACTTTAACCATTTTCAGAAGTAAATTACTGAAGTTAGTAGAAAATAAAAAAAACATAAATTTATTCTATATTATTGGTTCTCACATTTTCAATTTAATTCTCATATAGGTATTATACATGTTATTCTAGAAAATTTTGAGGAGTCGATTGCATGTGAAATATTAATTAAATGGGCAGAGGCTATGAATCGTGAGATGGACAGTGTTGTGAAAATCAATAACGCAGATATATTTACAAAATCATTTGGACATGTAAGAATCTTTAAATTCAGAGAAATGTGAGATTTATTAGTAATGACTACCTATAATAAGATTGTGTATTTGATTTTGATATGTTGTGGTGTTTATATTGGCAATACTCATTTTTTGTACGAGCAATGGTTCTGTTTAAAATTATTTAATGTCATGTGTGTGATAAAAAATGGTACTGATCTAAAAAGTTTTTGGAGAATAAATACGTGTTCGTGCAAGATATGAAGAGCAGTCTCCTTAAATTATATTCACAATATGTTTAGATAAAGCTGATATTATATAATGTGAAATAAACTTTTGAAATTATCCGGTTTACATATTATACTTATGTATTACTTACAGGGTGAGCTTCCTCCAGACTTAAGCCAGTACCAAATGCTAATCCAAGAGCACAAACAATCATAGTTGGATAGGTCGAACAAAACTTTTGTAATATGAGGTTTATTACAGGAATGTTTCCTATTGCGTAAATTCCTAAGGTGTTTAGCAGGTTCTAAAAATTAAAAATGTTGATTTTGAGTTTTTCTTCATTATTTACTATTTCAGGAAATTTGTACGATGTTGATAAGGAGGAGAACTAACTACAAACTAAGATGTTTTGTCCATCAAAGCAGCCAATATGTCGAATATAATTTAGCCAAGGAATATTGCAACAATCCTGGCTTTTTAAAGTACAAAGCTTTAAGATAAGCAGTAGTCTCTGAATATATTAAAAGATAAATCAGTGCAAGATTTTAATTGTTTTTTATCTCAAATGTTGAAATACTACTACTTTATCCAAAGCCAATGCAAAATGCTTTAGAGGTACCACTCCCTCTACAAGTTTGTAACTCCCGCAACAAGTTTTATAACAGTTCAAAGTTGTTATTGCATCTAGCAGTGTAGTCATTATTTCATTGGATTCTTTATTTTAATGCCTGCTGTAGGAGCAAAAACCAATAATATGAAGTGGTCATCATTAGATTATTGACACCCCCACATAGAGCTGGTCATGAGACTTGTGGCAGTACTTTTTTGCATATTATTCACGTTCTGATTAATTTGACGTTGGGTGCCCCGATCAGCTGATTTGTAAGTTACAGACAGGAACAGCGAAAAACGCCAGCTTCATTATGTGACTCAGGTCAGTTTAGGTTTACTAGAATGGCCTGTAATGTATTTGAAGCAGAAACAACCATCTTTGGCCTCACACCACACCATAGCGAATCGCATGGCTCCACATTTTTCTTCACTATTTTCTTAAAGCAGCTGTGCAGTACAACGTATGCAGACCCGGAGAGGAGTCAGATTTTTAACTTGATCGCGAAGACAAAATTTATACGTCTACTTAACTAAATCAGTGATTAGTTAACTTATAAGTGTTGGCGATGCACACACATAACACAAGTAGTCTTGGTGATTTAAACAGTAACGATGGTTACCAGTTCTCATGTTTAGTAAGTGATAACAAATTCATATAATGTCATTATAAATAATGACGTACATGAGATCTGTTCTCAGGCACACAAAACATATAATGTAGCTGAAAGTTTGAAGGATGGTGAATACAGTTAAGCTTGTGTCTTCTTATTTGAATGCCAATCTGTCAGCGGATGTTAGCAACTAATATGGCTATTTTTATATTACTTACGGCAAGTTTTCCTAGTTTTCCATCGTCCTGGGCTAGCTAATTGTATACTCATTCGAGATTATATATGCTGTCTCTATAAATTTGTCAGTAAATTTTAAGAACTGCTACTTTCAGAAGTATCGGTTCTTCATGCAAGAAAATGGATGGCCTATAGGCACTTCGTTACCACCAACCATCGCCAACATCTACATGGAATGGTTCGAAGAACATACACTTTCGAGGTTGAGGTATGTCGATCACACCTTCATTATTTGGCAATACGGAGAGACAGACCTACAGGCGTTCCTGGAACACCTAAACTATTCCTGCCCATCCATTAGATTCACCATGGAGATGTAAGAGAGTGGGTAATACCATTCCCTAATGTAAAGTGTCAAAGGACTAAGGCCAGCATCCAAACAACAGTCTACAGGAATGCTACACATACAAGATTATACCTACACTACGTTCGTATCAACTAACGAAATATGTCAGCCTGTCTCAATATCGAGATATGTTCTAAAGGAATTTCCGAAAAGCCAGCATCGCCCAGTTATCCTTGAAATGGGCATACAGATTCCAATAATTAAATCGTTTCCAAGACCTAGATGGCTGACTGGAGCTCTTTCAAAAAAGACCCAGAACAGACCTAGACAAGTGCCTTGGTTGGATCCCCCCTGTTGCCGACAATTACAATAGATTTGTCGGTGCAATTATATCTACTGCTAAGAAGCACGTTCCTAGGGGTTTCCGTAAGGAGTACATACCGGGATGGTCTGAGGAAAGTGAACAACTTTATCGGGATTTCACTGAAAGTGGTGAGATAGCTGATGACATTCTGAATTCTCTTAACGCGGCTCGAAAACTAAAATGGATAGAGACCACCACAAATAGTGACTTTAAGCACTTAAGCCATAAAGCCTGGAATCTACTCAAGAAGCTTGGTGCTAGTCGACCCGCTACCCGAAACCAAACTGCAGTCACAGCAAACAACATAGCTACTCGAATAGTTGACTTGTCAAGAGCTTGTCAAGATCGCCAGCATACCAAAATGATAAAATGAGAACTAAAGGCATTAAAACAGTCAAGCCCAGAGTTATCCGAGTTCTCTGGAGGATTTAACATCGATGAGATATGTGCAGCGACTCTCAGCCTAAAAGTAGGAAAGTTTCCCGGGATTTGATGAAGTTCACAATGAGTTTCTCATCAACTGCGGGCCCCTATGCTAGACAGTGGTTAACAAAATTTTTCACTGACATTCTGAACACTGGTAATCTGCCTAATGAATTTAAAAGTGCAAAAATAATTGCCGTACTAAAACCTGGAAAGTCAGAATCACGAGCCGACAGTTATAGACCAATCTCCCTCCTTAGCACCTGCTACAAATTCTTGGAAAGACTCATACTCAATAGACTCCAAGACAAATAACTTGCGAACACTCCAATCGAACAAGCTGCATTTAGACCGGGTAGAAGCTGCACGGACCAAGTGATAAGCCTGACAACATTCATTGAATCAGGATACCAGGAATGTCTTAAAACCACGGCTGTATTCATAGATTTAACAGCTGCCTATGATACAGTCTGGAGAGGAGGTCTTCTCTATAAGTTTCTGCATGTGATTCCCTGTAAACAACTTGGAACGCTCTTGAATAACATGCTTTCTGATCGAAAATTCCAAGTGATCATGAACGGCAAAGCCAGCAAACAGAGAATTCTAAATAATGGCCTTCCTCAGGGCTCCGTAATTGCTCCTGTCCTTTTTAATTTATACACCGCTGATCTTCCTGCAACGACTACACATAAATTTGCGAACGCCGATGATCTGGCTATAGCGGTGAAAGTTAAATCTTCTGATGCAGCAAAGAGAATGTTAGTAAAAGATCTCGAAACTTTGGATGTTTATTATAAAAGATGGAGACTAGTACCAAGTCCTAGCAAAACAGAGTGTTCCTTTTTTCATCTAAATAATAAACAGGCTAATCAAGAGCTTGAAATATTCTGGAATGGTTAACGCCTTAGGTACAATCCGAACCCAAAATACCTGGGTATTACACTGGACAGAACGCTCTCTTTTAGGAAACATACAGAGAACACGGCTGCAAAAAATCAAACGAGGAATAACATTCTGGAAAAGTTCTGTGGAACCTCATGGGGAGCAACTGCCGATACCTTACGATGTTCGGCAATGGGTCTCGTCTTCAGCGCGGCTGAGTATGGTGCTCCAGTATGGATGAACAGCCACCATGTCTCAAAAGTTGATGTTCAGCTCCGCAGGAGCATGCGTATATCATAACGGGATGCATAAAATCTACACCAACTTACTGGCTCCCAACACTCAGCCATATTATGCCGCCAAATATCCGACGGAAAGAAGCTCTCCTACGAGAATACGAGAAAATAATGGATATCCTGGAGTTGCCCATCCATGAGTATATACTTACTGCTTGCCTCACCAGACTGATATTCATTTTCTTCCCGGACTTCTTCTATCAAATACTTTATCTGGCAGAACAAGTTGTAATAGTTCTCATAACATGGCCGATATATTCTACTTTCCGTCTTTTGATGGTATTTCTTTGATCTTGCCATTTCTATCTAACACATCCACGTTAGCAACGTATTAGGTCCAGGGTATCTTTAGTATACTCCTAAAAAGCCACCTTTCAACGCTTCTAGTTTATTGTGAAGTGACATCCGTGAGAGTGTCTCCGCTGAATATAAAAGAACTGCAAATACGTAGCAGCATAACAATCTAATTTTTGTTTTCAGATGGAGGTCATGGTTTCCAAATCGTTTAGCCATCTTACTGTCTGCTGCTCTTTCTTTCATGATTCTATACGTAATCTCTTAGGAAAGGTCCCACTTGTTAATTATATTGGTTCCCGGGTACGTGCAAGTTTCAACTCATTTCATCCTCCTGTTACTTACTATTATCTGATTTGGAGTTTCTGATTATTACTAATGACCATGTAATTATTTTTATCCTGATTTATTTCCAGAACGTATTGTTTACTTCCTGTTCTTTTGTTTAAAGGTATATTTTTTTGTTTTCTTGTGTATATACTGATAATACTTCTAGAAGTAATGAAAAAGGAATGTCAATATAACAATTTCTGAAAACGTTGATAATTCAAACTTAGAGTACAATGAGACAAAATCTTGAAAAAAAACCCTAAAAACAGGAAACTTTAGGATTCTAGCGGCATGATGATTAATATGCAAAAATCGTAGCACATTTATTAAAGCTTGACAGAAGTTAGAAACACATATTGCTAGAACAATACAAAAGTGGGACGTTCAGTATAAAGGAATAGCAAAACGAGTCAATCTGTCAATATCAAGTTTATTTAACAAAAATGAAAAATATGTGCTTTTCGGTAAAATTCCACAGAATAGCGTAGCTGACAGACAGTGGTGACAAGGCTCCACATTAGAATTGAAAAATCTCCACAACAGATAAGTATACACAATAAACAATAAATTGGTTTGTACACTAGAAGATTGGTTGTTGATATTGTAACTATTTCTTTCTCTCACAAAGAAATATTATTTATTTGTAAAGGACAATCGACAATACGGGTAACTTTTTGAAATTGCGCTGCTAGATATTTCTCTGCTACACAAATTTCAAATACTACTTGTAAGCATGTATTTATACAAATAGAAGAAAAAATCGTGTTATTAATACCTTGACAATATCTGTAAACGGTGCTGCAATGGCATACAAGCCTTTGACGTGGCCAAAGTAAGCAATTGGAGAGAATGAAATTATTCCTTTGAGGTTTTCTTCAGCATGATTCTTTCTGACAGAAGCGTAAACGTAAGACATCGTGGTTCCCATTGAATGGCCTATATAAATAATATTACCTTTCTGATTTGTCGTTTCAGCTACCTTGTCTACTATTGCTGGAATGTCATATATTCCCATTTCATGGAACCTAAAAAATAGATTTGTTATAAAAATAAGATTGTATTTGGAACAAATGAAAAATCTGTATGTTAACTCAAATATATAGTTTTCAGGTAAATCTTTTTATGTAGTCATTTTTTTACAAATTATGTTGTGTTAAAACAATGAGGTGAACGCTCATATTCTGCACTTTAATTCTTTTTTAATCCCATTTATAGTTTATTCTGCCATTCATTATTTGCTTCCTGACATTGCTTTGGCAATTTCTATATCCAAGTTGTGGGTGGTCTACCTCGTTTTATATTTTTCCAATGGACCCATTGTAAGATTGCTTTAGGACATATTTCTTCGCTCATTTGTCTTACCTGTTCATACTAGTTGTTGCTTTTATTTGTTTCTTCTACTAACTTTCTTTCCAATTTCATGTGTCTTCTTATTCCTTTGTTTCTAATATGTTGGAGTCTAGATCTCCTTGCTACTCTTCACCAAATATTTTGTTTCTGTGACTTTTGCAACACTTTGGAAACATAAATAATTATCGACCGTAAATAATATACTGTTTTATTTTCTCTGTTTTCTTTCTTTTCTGATGTTTTTCCGTCATAGTACACGTTCCTTACACCTTCTACTTTTTTCCCTTCTAGATCTAAACCTTATGGGTTTTCACTTCCTATTCATATATACTGCGTTTAAAGAGTTGTAGGTCCAATAGGTTTTTCCATAGCTTTATATTTTTTCTTCCATATCCTTAAGGCTTCATTCAAATATATATTAACTAAAATTGGTAAAATTGGGGACAAATAACTCTGTCTTAAGCTTTTTATTGAAGTGAAGTCTTTAACAGCATCTATTAATATTACATTTATGTTATTTTTGTTTCTATTATTACCTATAATTTGGAAACGTACGTTGTCGTATGCTTACTGCAGATCACCAAGCAGTAGATGCATTTCCTGTGATCTTAGAGTATCTACTCTTCTCTATTATTTGGGACAAATAGAATATACTATGGGTTGTTAATCGGCCTTCACTGTTTTGTTCCTTAGACTCACATGGGTCATATTTCTCGCATATATTATCTTTTATCATTTTTCCGTACAACCAACTAATTGTACTGGTTATGCATCTTTAATTGTAACAAACTTCCTTATTTCCTTTTTTATGTATGGTTGTAATTCATTCTTGTTTCCATGTCTTGGGTACTAGTTCTCCGTTTAGAGTCTTTGGAATAAGGACATTAAAGAATTTTCTGTGCCGCTTTTTATCAGCTCTGGAGGGATTCCTTCTGGGCCAGGGGCAGTACCATTTTTAGCTGTGCTATTATTTGTTCTGTCCTTTCAGTGTTAACAATGAGTTGTTCTCCATGTATTTAATCATAAGATAACGTACTGTATTCGGTTCGGCGTTCTACCAGAAAAGATTAGTAATAGTCTTGCCATTTTTTCGGTTGTATGTGGTTTATTTCATTTTCTTTCTTCCTTCTCGATCTAATACTTTTTTAAATCTCCATGACTCTCCAGATTGACAGCCTCTGAAGGAACTATCTAATTTCTAACATTTACTTTCCAGCTTTGGTTCTGGTTTCTACCACATCGGATTTAAATCTCAAACTGTATATAAAATTTGTTGTATATAAAAAACTCAGTAGAATCGATTTATTTGTGTCCAATAATTACGGTGTGCTTATTTCTTTAATGTATACGTTTTATCTATAGTGAAGGTAATATTTATTTTACATCCACCTAAATGTATAAGAACGAATCTAATATTTAACCTCATAAGTTCAGAACCCTGAGGAAGCAGACAACATATCTCTGAAAGCTAGGTTATGAAATAAAGAGCTATAACATAAAATTGAATCAGTCAACATCCCTTAATCCTGAACCAGAATATATATATATAATATATATATATATATATATATATATATATATATATATGTTAAAGGCCCAGTTCGAGGCTAAAAAAATATACATTGTGGTCATTTTGAGGCGAAGGTGGTCATTTCGAAGAGACTCCTCAAAGTGATCGTATTCAAAAAGGGTATTTCAAGGAGTTGTTTTATGATAAAAGGTCAGTTCAAGGATCATCCTCGAAATGTCAAAAAAATATGAAAGTGGGTCATTTTGAAGAATGGTGAAATTTGTACAAATTGGTTACTTTGAGTATATGGATATTCCTTTATCATTATCAATAAAACACGATTTATTATTTCAATGTATAGTAATGAATTAACGAAAACGGTAATAGCAATTGCAATTAGTTTTTTGAACAAAACATTCCAAAATGTCTTTTAATCAATAAGTTTAGCTAAATGGAAGTGCACATTTTGAAATTACTGTTTTATTTGTGCGTAGTGGTTGTTTGCATCGTACTTCTATACTAACGTATAAAGAAGTAACATTTTTTTGTTGTTTGTAGTGGGTGACATATGGAAGTACCGAATTGATACACTAGCCGCGAATGACATAGCCTATATTTTATTTTGATAAAATGTTTGATTACGCGATGGAGGGGAGGCAGTGAAATGTCTAGTATTTTTCCCTAAATTTAATATCTTGAAAATAAAGAGTAAAAGAGGCACGAAAATGGGTTTATATACCTTAAATAAATAAAAACGAGGTTTATCAAAAATTTTATTATCTCATGGGGGCAGACGGGGAATTTTTTTTGAAAAATAACTATTTTTCGGGAACCTAAAGAAAGAAGTTATAAGGCTGAATCCTTTTTTTAAGTGAAGTAATATTTTATTCGTCATTTTGCGAGAATTGAAATAGAGAATGAGGGAAATGGGGTCACGTACCTGGAGTATTTATTCATTGTATTAGAATGATAAATTTACTCTTTTCATTAAGTGAATCAAGACGTTATTCGTCGTTTTGTCATATTGAAGTTATGGAGGGGCTGGGAACTGAAAAGTGTTCAATTGACTAATCGCAGTTGAAATTTCGAAATAATTAGAAAATGTCGGAATTATAAAAAAATGTTTAGCTATTTATAAAATAAAAATAAATTTCAGAATTCTAAAATATTTCGAAGTGTTAAGAATATTAAATAAAGCAAACTACTCAAATATATGAAAATTATTCTGTCAAAAACCTAAAAAATTTGAAATGTGTAAAATCAAAAATGGTAAAACTAACTAAACATTTTAACATCACCGTAAAAGTGAAAAAAGTTAATGATGCCAAAAACACGAAAACTATCAACAATGGTAATGACAATATCTGTCAGTACCAAAAATGAAAAACACCCAAACCACAGTATGAAATGTCAATAATCTCAAACATAACAAATATGTCTAGCACTTTATATTAAAATGTACTGGATGTGAAAATTTTATTTCCTTTGGCAGCTAAATTATTTGTAGGAGCATTCCCCACTAGAAGAACACAAAATGAAAGTGGTGTAAGACCTTTTATACCGACACTTTTTTTGAATAATATATATGTTTGACGACCAATTTGGAAAATTTAATTTATCAGAAATGAGCACGAAAATTTAGATATTGGGATGACGAAACGAAACAGGTATTTAAAAAAATCTGGAAATTCTATAAATGTCGAAAAAGTCAGACTTAATTAATAATATGCTAAACAGGAGACATAATCAGTATTACAATGTATTTTTGTGGTGAACATAAAATTAATAACCTAATAATAACAAAAATTAAGATTCATTCTGAATATCATTCGTTCTACCAACCTAAATTGTGTTCTTAGAATTGAGGCCCCATATAGTAAGGAAATCATAGCAGTGCTTGAAAATCAGAAAATAAAAAGGACAGAAAATGCTGAAGACAAGTTCTGTTTATATCTTTCAAGTTACGTTTAACTTGGGAAATAGTATCGGGCTGCCATACCAAATACTAATATTAAACAAACATAATAATAATAATGTGGAATTTACCGATAGAATGTTTAGTCAATGTACATTTGAGAAATAACTATTATTTACTATTTAGTATTAACTAAATTTTCATCCAGGCTCCTGGCTAATAATAAAGTTTACGTAAATGAATGGAACCCAAAAATTTCACTTAGTCTATTATAAAGATATCATTCAATATTAAATAAATCAAACTACATATATATCTTGTTTTTAAAAAGCTTAAGAATCTTAATAAAATAAAAGGTTTACTGCGTTATATCAGTAATGCGAAATGTATCTTTCTATTGCCAGATGTTTATTTTTCTGTTCATAACATAACCATTGCAAAGGAATGCATTTATAACAATCGGTTTGACATGGGTCTATCCCATAAATTTTGTTAATTGCTTTACCACTCTTTAGGTAGTTTTTACACCAGTATTAAATTTGTTAACAAAATGTAAAACAATAATTATGAATAAAAATTAATCATATGAATAATATGTGATTTTTATTATGGTATGAATTGAAAGTATATAATAGGAATTTGAACCCATTATTGAAAGTTGGATTTACAAAAAATTTGAGTTAACACACGATTTTATACTCATGATAACTATTATAAACTTAGCAATGGGAACATTATTCAAGACGTGAATAAATAATGGTCTCAAAAAGAAATAAAGGGCGGGAAAGAAGATGAAATTAAAAAAAGAGGTATAGTTGTATTAGTAAATTAGAGTCGCGGTTTTTGAACAAATACTAAAACTATTCTTATAATATTATTATTACAAGTAATAAATTTATCTTACATACACTAGAAACGAAATTGAAAAATTTTACCATAAAACAGTAAGAAAACTTGTTTGTAAATATAGGTGCATTCTTTTCTTAGAATATTACTGTATCTACGATACACATACCGACCTTATACTAAAAGTGTGGGTATCTAATTTTATTTTCACAGAAAAAAAATATGATGAATTCTGAAACGACTCATGTTACAAACCCCAGTACCGACAAATCTATTATTTTCATAACTGGTTGATATATTTTCGTGCGTTCCCGCAATTTGTTTAGTGTATTGTTTTCAATTTGATTGAATTACTTCATTGATTTTTAAACTTCTGTACCTTTTCTAAAACATTCCGTCGCGCTAATGCTAATTGTAAGTGTGTTTTTGCGTGTAAAATATACACAGTATTGTCATTCGTGGTTCGCTTCCCTAGCTGTTTAGACGCTTGGGAGTTTCGTGTAGTGTGCTCCGAATTATTCGGACACATTTTTGATTCCGTCTGAAGAGATGACGCTTATTGTTGTTGTTTGCGTTACGATTTCGCGAGTTAGTAGCTTCGTTCGTAACGACCACTAAACCGCTTTCATTTTGTTCTTTTGTGTTACAAAAGCGCATCATTTGTTGTTAAACCCGCATTTTTTGTATGCTCAATCAATGAACATTACGTCGCTATTTTTGGGTAACGGGTTGTCAGACGAAGCTCTAAGAAACTGTTCCTGCTATCACGGGGTCTAGCCTCAGAAGAAAGAGAAACCAAGAAAACACCAGAG